>VMBQ01001139.1:64419-135578 GCA_007657795.1 Dreissena rostriformis | reverse complement strand
CCACACACACACACACAAAACAAGACCACACCAAATTCGATAATCTTTCGGACAAAAAACTAAAGAGCTGGAATTGCAGATATTACTCAAAATTCGTCCCAACTTTCGCGAGTCTAGTAATTTGCGCTTTTATCAACTTTGGCTTATTGTGAAAAAGGTTTATTTGATAGGAATGCGGGGACACACTCCGGGTGAGCACATAATGCAGCCTCAGGCACCGAAGACATCATACAAATCGAAATACACACGCAAACAGATGAAGTCAGTGGCGTAAGAGTCAAGGAAGTAATCCCTGTCTTACCGTTGATTACGTAATTGCCACTTGTTGTGTTAAGATTAAGACCAAACATTACAAATTATTGATGCAAACTGTCATGTTTGTAACAGATTATTATGTTATAATTGATCATGGTTGGGCAGCAATGCAACAATAAGATTAGGGATTATTTATAGGGAATAAACGTAAAAGACTGCTATATTATATATGCGACCATTAGTCACTACCCTCAAGATTTACTTAGCGAACCTCGTTTTGGATTCATCGATACATAAGAACGTCACAATAATGACTAAAATTGGGAATGTGAAACTTGTCTAACGGTTGATTTTTTGAGTGTGATATTAAGAATTGAAAACTGTGGGATGTTTCAATGTAATTATAACTTGTTTTGTGTTTTTAATAATTATTTTGTAAATCGGTGATATACAAAATAGAAATGTGCGTAGCTATTTATAATTGTTCTAACAAGCCTTTAATGTTAAATCAAGAATTGTGTTTAGTTAAAGTTCATGCAAATATGTTAACATGTCACATTCGACGTGTTTTAATGTGTTTATAACATATGGGAATATTTCAATATAATGACTGACGCTTTATAGCTGATTTTACTCTCACGACTTAATAAGATGCAAAACAACAACACAAGGCATTTGTATACATATAAAGTTGATGAATGCAATGCATAATATATCATTGAGCCTACGTTTCAATCAACATTAACTGACGGTTAACGCGTGTGAGGCGTTTACTAGCTAATTAAATCACCAATAAGATAACGTTCTGCAAGCCAATATGCATGAACATGATTTGAGATAATTAAATCATTCATATATTGCGTGCACGTCACATAAACGAGCGCTTGAAACAGTTTTTCAGAAATGTAAATCCGTAATGATGAGGGAGGAGAAGAAAAAGACGCAAACAGAAAATATTACCAGAGGCATAGATAACGTATTCTACGTCTCTGACATGACGTCAGAGCGTCGCAGAAGGACGTCAGAAGGCGTAACGTCAGAGATCGGTCATCCGATTCAACCTGCACGTCGTGTCACGTTCGCGGATATTGAGGATCTCCAAAGCAGGTTTGGAATACCACTTCCGGTGAGGGAACGGTGCACAACAGAATGCAAAGGTACTTGAATATTATTATTATTTATTTTGCGCAATAAGTTATTTGATTTTACATTTTTTATACAATCTAAGTAAATCTGAATAATTTGTATAATTTTGCCCTATGTATGTAAATTGTGTTGAACAATCTATCTGTTAACAACAATATTTTGGCTACAATAGGTGTTACTTTCGTGACCAAAACAGTACGATGTATGCAAATGAATGCAGTGTTATACAATTATATTCTATTTAAAACAATTTGTGGATATGCACACTTCGAAGACGTTTAATGGTCAAAAGTCCTAGTATGGCAACTTATTGCCAGTAACGCATTTACCAGTCGGTATTGGATTCCGCTGTTAATTCGCTCGTTGATAGATGTGGTGGTATAATAATATGAAGACTCAAGATTATTTCTCTAATTTTTACCTGACATCTTTTTTTAAAATTTAATACCGATTCACATACACACTATAGATCAGGCGTGCTAATGCTTTCATAAATTATTATGTGAAAAAAAAATTCAGCTCTAGTTACTGCTCATGTGAATATTTAAAAAAAAATGACTTATTCGTAAGTTGCATTTCCAAGTCATGTTTGATAGCGTGCATACAATCAGTCGGAGGCACAATAGGTTGTTGTTTTTAGCATAGTTGCGGTTACGCAACTATGCTTATGTTAGAGCCACATTTCGAAAATAATGTCATAATGCATTTCGATAAACATTATCAAAAAAAGAAAGCAACTAATTCGCATTGCTAAGTCATTTTACAAACTGTAAACTGCACTAACTGCTCATTGAAATGTTTAACCAAATCAAATATGCATAAATTAAAATTCCAAATCATGTTTGGTAGCTTGCCTACAATCAGTCGGATGCACAATAGGTTGTTTTTATAAACAGCTTTCGCTTAAAAAAATCTTCGTAATCTCTGCACTTCAAGATTTGTTAATTGTCAAATGAACTTCCGTGCACGTGCATATGCGGTTTTATAAACATAACACAATCTCCATGTTCTCTTCACTTCAAGTTTCAAGCATTGTCAAAATTAATTCCGTGCATGTGCATATTGATGAACGTGTACACGGTTGATATGATAAATTGGTTAATATTTGCTTCGGTAATAAATTCGCGCAATGGCAGGAGCGCGAAAAGCGCAAAAGTAGACCTCCGCGAAAAATAGTGATCCCACAGTAACATTGATGTCATTGTCTATCGAACTATACGTACTACAAAACATATGTGTCGTGTTCTGACAAAACTGGACATAATGCATGTGCGTAAAGTGTCGTCCCAGATTAGGCTGTGCAGTCCGCACAGGCTAATCAGTGACGACACGTTCCGCCTAAACTGGATTTTCGCTAAGAAGAGACATCATTTATACGAAAAATTCCATAACAGCGGAAATTGTCGTCCCTGATTAATCTGGGATGACAATTTACGCACAAGCATTATGCCCAGTTTTGTCAGAACGCGACACATACATTTGTATGGTATATGTGTTTCAGCAGATATTTATATCGTTGGAACTAGTAAATAAATCCTGGTAACGACAGACATAATCAACCAATACAAATAAATGTTGTTAACCCTTTGCATGCTGGGAAATTTGTCGTCTGCTAAAATGTCGTCTGCTGAATTTCTAAAATTAGCATTTTCTTCGATTTTTTTTTCAAAGAATACTTACAGAATAGCAAACAGTTTGGATCCTGATGAGACGCCACGTTCTGTGGCATCTCATCTGAATCCAAACTGCTTGCAAAGGCCTTCAAAATTCGGTTCCAGCACTGAAAGAGTTAAATGCACGTTTCAAAATGACCCACACAAGGGATCCTTACATTTTTTCGGACGATATAAATTGGACAGATTCGCGCTGTAGAATGCTTTTCAAATTATGATTGGTTGATAATGTTGTTAAACGAGCAGGTATCTCGTTTCCACGAGTTATTTAGTCATTCCCACAAGTAAGTTATGTAGTTTCCACGAGTAAGCTTTTTCGTTCCCACGAATTAATATCTCGTTCCCATGATTTAATTAGTCGTTCCCACGACTTGCTAACTAATCCAAACGATTTTACGATTAGTTATCTCGTACCCACGGCTTATTAAGTAACACGCTTTACACTGTTTTCATTATTTATTTGTGATATATACATGTATACATTAATATTAATGGCTAGTTGTTTCATCGCCAAATCCCACGACTTTCTTAGTCGTTCCCTCGCCTTAGCTAGTTATCTCACCCCCACGACTTATTAAGTCGTGGGAACGAAGTCGCGGGGACAAGTATTCAATCCATGGAACGACATAAATGAAGACTAGTACATGTCACATCTGTTTCTACCGTACTACGCATTTTTAAAAGAGTGCGTGAGTCTGTATTTACCCACATTAAGTATGTGTAAAATATGTTAATAGCATACTTGTTAAAGTTGTAATGAACTCATCACTGAATCAATTATTGGATAATGGGCAATCAAATTGTCATGCTATTTTCGAGTTGTCTCTTTTACGCCAGGATTTTTAGTGAGTATATAGTGACATTAATTGGATATGTAGGATGACCTGAAAAGTTTATAGTTGGATAGAGAGCTTGACCAACAAGCAAGATGTTAGGGATTGTATTGAACAATAATTGTTTACGGCTGCTAAGTAAATTCCTTCAATTTGATATTTTATCCTTATTTTCAAAGAAATAAAAGGTTTTTTTTTTTTTTATACATTTACATTCAAATTCACTTGTGTAATTTTAGTTGCTATAATCATCATAATCTCAGGTGAGATGTCTGTATTGTGTTATTATACACGGAAAGTTTACCCTGTACATTGTGTACTCGATTAACGACAAAGTACGGTATATATTGTACATTTATATCACATTGGTAAATATAATATATCTCTTACCGATGCCACAACATCTCAATCATAATTTATGGATGCGATTTTATGGTCAATTGACATGTTAAAATTTGTATTCAACTTGTCCTAAATAAACACAATGTACTTTTGATAAATAATGCATACTGAGGTTAAAATTGTAGGTGGCTCTAAAAAATGAAAATGGTTTATAATAATTAAAGTCATACAGTCGCGTTTATTTTTAATAATATTGTGTTTAATGGTGTTTCAGAGGAAAAAATGAAACCGCTTACTACTATCAGTTACATCAACCGGAACTGCGCGAAGTATAACAAGCCTCTGGGAACCCTCTGTGACGATGAAAGAATGGCAGACGGCTGCGTCGATGGACACGTGAACGTCGTAGGCGCATGCACGGGCGCCATAAAGCGCCAAATTACGACGGGCGAACCACACAAGGTCACCTTCGGCAAAAAGGGGTCAGAGGTGGGGGAGTTCCAGGACGCAACGGGCATCACGTACATTTCAGGTGGCAACGTGCTAGTTACGGATATGATCAACGCGAGAATTCAAAACTGCACTCGCGACGGCGAGACGACGGCTGTGTACAAGTGCGAGGAAATCTCCGAACCGTGGGCAACTTGCTTGACGATGAACGGGGACATTGCGCTGACGTCTCGTCGGCGTCGTCTGGTGCTGATTATGTCAATGGACGGCGATATCAAATGGTCGTTCGGGAACAGCTTCTTCCAGTCGCCGTCCGGTGTTTGCGTAGACAAGGCCGGGAATTTCATTGTAACCGACGAACTTGCTAATCGCGTGACGATGCACGACTGCACCGGACAATTTATCAAACACATCGGCAACAGTACGAATAAGGAGCAGCTATTCGATTCTCCACGATACGTGTGCGTTTCTCCCAAAGGCAATATTTATGTTTCGGACTCCGGTAACCATTGCGTAAAAATATTTGACGAAAACGGGACCTATATACGATCAATTGGTAAATTCGGTAAAAGAGACGGGGAGTTGAAGAGCCCATACGGCGTCTGCTCAGACGCTCTGGGTCACGTGATAGTGGCGGACCACTACAACAGCCGCGTGTCGATGTTCACGCTAGATGGCGTGTTTGTGTGTCACGCGGTTGACGGAAGTGTCGGGGTGGTGCACCCTAAGGGGCTTGCGCTCAGTCCGGACCTGAACCTCTATGTGTCTTCTGGGCATCTGAAAGCGTGCGAGATCAAGGTGTTCAAACTGAGGCATCACAGCCCCACAATGGTGACGTGTGTTTAGTTGGGTACGACTTGATGTGCCAATATTCATTTAACATCAGATAAATCTACTTAATCATTGAACTGTTATTTGTCATCGTAACAATAAATTTTCACCCTGAAGAGTTGGAATAACAATTCCTGATTGTTCGCTGTATTTACCACTCAGCACTTGACTCATAAATAATAAAGAGCAAGTTCAGATGATTTACGCGTGCAAGTCTTTCTTCGATAATATCATACACTACCTACATTGAACCATATTTATTTATATGAACCTGCCTTTGCGCTCGTCAACGTCTGATATAAACCGTCCCGGTTTTTGTCCAAAGTTTATTCGAGAATCTTGCAACTGTCAAATTGTGAACAATACCAACAAATGGCGACTCGTCTGCTCCATTGCCAGACATCCTTGAGTCGGCCTCCTATTCCGAATATTAGAAAGTTGTATTGTGCGGTCAACTTGACATGAGCTATCCGAAGTTAAACGATTCAGTGGATTATACACCTATACAAGTTGTTTATCTTTCGTTAAGGATAAGAAATGATCATGCAGTATTAAAGGGACATATTTTGTTTTGGAAAAATGACAATTTTCAAATTGTCAAAGATTCAAACAACAACGTATGCATTATATATAACAATAGTGGTATGTTTATTATTGAAAATTATCAATCGGAGACGTAAACATAAAGCGTTTGTAACGCTTTTCATCGATAATTTAGTAAAGAACGTGAATTGCCGTGATGGCGTTTATATTACAATTCAAAGTCTAAAGCCTGTCTGGTCTAATGGCAGAGCATTAGCTTTTACTTATGGAGGTAACTGGTTCAAACTCAAAGTCCGCGTACTATTTACTTATCTTTTTCCTTGTTATTATAATAATTTAAAACTAATCAAAATATTTGTAAATTACGTTATTTAATTTATTAAGGCCTAGTGACATTAAAAAAAAACAATCTGTGAACAAGTCCCTTTAATTACGGAGTTTCCGGTCTTCACTGTCCTTACACATGGATTTAACAATGTAGTCTTCATCCTGTGTTGACGGTCTTTATAACCTCCAATAACAAATGTATATTTACAATATTAACAAGTAGATATCCCTATTCCCATGTGGCTCATTATCCATAATTTATACCAAAATGGTAACACCAACGAATGTGTAACCAAATTCTATCGAAAATACTAGTTCGTTATCAACTGTACTCGCGATTCAGTTCAACGTTTTGTTTATAGTCTAAATTTGGAAGCATTTAAAGATTACATTTAAATTATCACAATTTCGACTTATGTACATTGACCTCAAGTAACATGAGTACAATTATTCTACCTTAGTCCAGATAATTCGTAGTATTTCACAATTTCTTTCTGAAAAAAAATCCGCCCTGATACTATGAAAATGGTCTTAAAGTCGACCTTGCTAAAGGGACCCAACAGGAATTGTGTAGGTAAGCGTATAATTAAGCAAAACACACAATTTACCAATATACCATTTTTTATGTTTCTTGAACAATTATCCGAACAAGGACAATATTGAATTTAAAAGCCATATCAAAATGGTCGACCGTCGATGGATGAACTTCCATCTTCCAAATCCAGATGTTTTCTGTAACTTACCTATGGTTAAATAACCGTCAATTTATTAGTGTTTACTTTTTCCATTATGTTTAACATGTATGGCACATTGCCAATCAACCTGGACTTGCCATTTACGTATACGTATGCTGTTCTCAATTGCTTACGATGTTCGTTTACACAATGATGTTCTTGAATGTCCGCATTGTATTATATTTTAGTGCACAAAACGTTTTTATGGAGCATATGGATAAAATATAACTTGTATCCATGCATCAATCTACCCGAAATGCAACAATGGTATTGCGACGCAAAATGCAATAATTGAAATAAATTCATCTCTCGACTAGCAATTTTGCTTTCGTAAGTGTTAGGAAAATAATTTTAACTCGTGGTTTATTTCTACCACAATTATACAATCATACCGAATACCACTTATGAAATAAAAGTGAACATTTACTTCCTCATTAACATTCGGTCAAACCAAAAAATCAGTCATCATTGTCAAAGATTCAGGACAACAAATACAGATGTTTCTAAACTTTTATTTTCCCTGTATTCTTGTGTCCAAAGACTTCGACCACATTAACACTGAGTTCATTTTGTCAATTGACAATTTTCGAACGCTATCCTTTAGAATAAAGGGCTGATGACTGGCTGTCTAGGCACATTTGCACTTATAATTTAATCCCAGATGTTATTTTTTACAAGTTACATTTTGTTCGAACTTCTTTCTCTATTATAAAATATTTATAGTCATACATTGACCTCCCAAACACCTCGCACCGGTTAGTTCCACTATACGATCACGTTACACACTTCTCTGTGACTGGAAGGATGATGTGTTTGTATCTTTGTGTTTCTTATTTAATGAAACTAAATTTTCTGTCAGGGCCATGATATTATAGGCACGCAAAAACGGTCAAACAAGACAACAAACAAAAAGTGATTTAAAAATAATATTAATAGTTATTATTATAAACTCTGCGAAACATGCATGCGGTTATACATTACTGTTGGTTTATATTGGCATATATTGGCAAATGCTGAAGCGACTATAAACGATCTTATTCCTTTCCTCAAAATAAATCAAACGTTGATGAATCACAAACTAGAGTAAAAGTACAGAAGTTTTATTCAATTACAAGTAATTGTCTGCTGTGCAGCACAAAACCCCTTTTTCATCGGAAGACAAGTACTCTATAGGAAAATCACTCTTTTAAAGAGGGATACCATAAGGCCATTATAGAAATTTACGTGGCTGCAAGGGTTCATATTTCATAGTCAACAAGTAAACGTCGCGTAACCAGTTCATCATGACACGACACAACGGTCGTGCAAAAGAATGTTGCACTGCCATTGCGAAAACAACTTTAAGGAAGTTCGTATAATACATTATATCTATAATCCGTTCATCCTTCGTTTGTAACCAACTTCATTTCTCCAACAAGTTTATACTTGAAAGGTTTCACATTGTCAATGACCGATACTCGAATATCGACGGTGGAATTCCGAGGTGCAGTGGTAAGCATTTTCGGAAGACTCCGACATTCTTCTGACAGCATCACCGTGCTCCTGGGTCTAAACATTCTTGCATTGAAGTTGTCTTCAATCTTTGGGGGTTTTGTGTATCGCGATCTTTCAGTTTGTTCAATGATGATATCGTCCTAAATGACCGTGTCTTCTGCCTCTGTTTCGTCCACTGTGCTACCCTCAACACGTTCGTAATGATTTGTATCCGTGCTCTAGCGTTGCCCATGATATGATTCCATTTGTTTGGCACCAGGTGCTTTGACATGTGAGTAATCAGCATTCACAGTAAATTACTGTTATGCTTTGTTTCTTTAACGCGGCGTCTTTTGGGCCCATACACCGAGAAATGTACTGCAACCTCTGGGCCGTGTTTTCTGAAATCCGTATGCTGCTATACATCGTGTCCAGCTCATTGTTTGTCTCCTCAGTTCGTCCAGGAAGAACGGGACTCCTATCAAACAGCTGCCATATTTGTCTGTGAACCAACGGTTCCATATACGAATACCTATCTTGTTCAGTTACATCTTTCTCTTTGTTTATCTCATCTTTACTGGCTGCGTATTTGAAACGATCTTTCTTTAGTGGCGTTTGCCTTGGTGTCAGGTACATTGACATCATCAAAATGTCTCTTTCTTTGATTATCTTTCTGAAAGGTAAGAGTACAAATACAGAGATGCAATTATTCGATTGTGTTGGCCGTTGCGAAGAAAATGTCGTATTTAATACCATCGAAAAAACGACAAGCATTTTCGCGAGAAATATATTTTGCCAATAACATTGATGTGGTTTTATAGTGTTCAATACATTTCATTAGTACACTTGTATTATTATCATACTTATGTCATCCTTATAAAAGGTTAACTAAATACATGTACTCCATCTAAAAACAAAACAAAAGACGCGTAAGCCTAGACTTGCCTCTGTCTTAAATAAACCTTCAAGAGCAACACTAGGATCAGGATCCCCACCACACCAGCGACCCCGCCAGCAATTGTGGTTGCGTTAACTGCAAGACAATGTTGTTACTTGAATTTAACAAATAATAGTAGTAAACGTCCAAGAAACAAAGCGAGATCGCATTATCCAGGACCGAAAACTAGAATTTCGGGTTCTCTTGGGCATACCTACATTGTAGAGGATTCATGTAGAACAGTCGGTCATATTATTCGTACCCTTCGTCATATCAAGTCGGAACTTTCTCAGTCAACGGAGTTAAACTGATACTATTACCATGCCATTTTACACTTTTGGCAGCATTCCCGCTCATAACTATGGAACTATTTGAAAGTTTTGAGCACAATAAATTATAAATACTAGTATTGATCACATTGTGTAATTTTTCCAAACATTTTATTAACATAAATGAGATCATTTTGCATAAATATTGTACAAGTTCGGAGATATGTATTGTATAATTATGTTAAAACTTTTTGCTGTTTCTGGTAGCCACATTCTTGTTTCTCTCCAACGTGCTTATAAGAAATAAAATAAAAACTCGTAAGAGTACCTGCGGGATGGTCCGGACTGGCAGAAGATGCTCCGGTCGGGATTTGCTGGCTTGTGCTGATATAAGTGACGATGTCAGAGGCTGTAGAATCGAATGCGGCATTGCTGTAAAAAGTGCCCGAGGTTGTAGAATTGTATGCAGCATTGGTGGTGGCAGAGGTCATTGGATGACTTACGGACGAAGTTTGCACCGGGCCTAAATATGTTGGTCGGGGAAAATCTGTCGTAGTTCGCTTGTGTGTTGTTGTTGCTGCACTTGTTGTTATCGATATGCCTAGTTAATCACACTCGATATATTCATTTAAAACTGATATTTATATACAATGAACGTTCGTTCTTAGAAATGTTCTGTGATATACGCGATGGCGTTTGAATTTTAAAACAAGTTTTTGTTCTGGTTAATACATGTACTTGTAAATAATTAATATATTAATACGTTCAATTGATCGGATAGTGAATATAATATTGACACATACTCCGAAGGCGTTGTATCGCTTTGATGCTTTCTTCCATTATTTACTGCCCTTAAGTAGATGAATGTATAGATGGACAAATATCCGAATAAATAAATTCTAAAGACATCGCCATAATAGGAATTCGAATGATCCGTTAACGATTTTTTTAATGAAAGCGAGTAATTGGCTATTGTCGATATACATATGTACATGTACAGTTCAACTAATACAATAACACACCAATGAATATATTACATGATTAATAAAAATAGAGCTCCCGGCCTTGGAACGGTCCATACAGAGCATTTGGGGGTTTAAAGACGTGTATCAAGAATTAATCACGTTGTTCGCAATTGTAAATAAACGTTGACATCAAAGCATTGTAATTTCAATTAGAAACACTATTAATTAAGTCGAGATTTCTTAATTAGCTTTACGATATAATTTTACATTCTGATTTTGAATTTACAAATACGTAAATACAGTACCATCGCTGGTCATACGTGAAGACCAAAGGCGAAAAGTAGAAGAACCCAATTTTGACATGCGTGGAGCAGTCGTGTAATCTAAAAGGGTGTTTAAGACATTGTTTTCGTTTGTCCTTAATACTGAAATATCACCAAATAATGTTTAATGCGATAAATAGCTAAAACTACTATATCATTAGATGTGTATGCACACACTATCTAACTTATAAAAACAGAATACTGTTACAAAAACAAGCTAATATTTTGAGACATACTCTTCGTCCGCGTTTGTAATATGGAAAAATGAATTTTCCGGCTGGATGGACATGTTACATTGATTTTGAAATTTGTCAATGTGTCGATGTCTACCAAACTTTTATCATTGGTCGACTGAACTATCTATCGATCGATACTTGTATTTTACTTTTTAGACTAACAAAGACTCCATCAAAATAACAATGTCAACCATCCTCCGACAATAAACATCATAACGCGATTGCAATAGACACTTTGGTACGTTTCATGTGCAGTTTTAGTACTATTATTACAAAACATAAAAATCACCTGATAGAGGCGTGGATATTATACGTGTGGTTTTTTCTTGTTGATCATGGTCGATGCTCACATAATCAGCTGTAGTCTCCTCAGTTGAAGATCCCATTGTGATAGACAAAAAGAACAGTATATCATAATCACTTAATGTTTTATGTGTTCATTGGTTGATTACGTGTTTCGTTTTCCTACGGTTTATTAGTCCTAGTAATCGATAACGAACATACTTACTTGGTAAATTCCCTTAATAGACTGTGGTAAATTTGTCGTAAAACGGTTCCGTAACAAAGCAGTTAATCACACAAAATATATAAGTTTAAATAACAAATGGATTTGTTTTTAAATTCGAAATAAATGGTTTGACATTCATATGCAATCATTTATGTCGATATTTACTGATTGTTCAGAGACAACACTGTAGTTTTTTTTATTTGGTCTTTTCATTTGATGCTTGTGCCACATGAATAAAACTGCAATCCTTTAATATTAAACGTTACAAATACAAGCATGGTATATATGTTCTCAGGTCCATGTCATTTATTGCTACAAATGTTGCAAAAACAACCAAGTCCATAATGATAGAATTACATCTGAATTCCTCATAGGATAGATAGTTTCTGATTTTAAGTTTATTTTACTTTAACTTCCCGTATACATAATGCAACACGCGTGATATTGTATGTCCGCAGGATATTATTGTTAATGATCCATTCAGCTGAAAATGCTTGCATACGCCTCACCGAAGGACTATCTTTTGTAATAAAAATTACAATAATACAATGCTTTCACATCTCGGTTGAAACTACATTAATTTCCCCGAAATGTCTATGTGCACCTCATATCCTTATTGTTATTGCATAGTTATGCTGGCGATGACTGATGTCTCCTGACAGGTCACGTTCTGAAAGAATCTGTATCCGTAGTTCATTCATTAGTCATGTCCGTAAAAAGTCATCTTTTCTTTTTCAGCCAGCATTTATAGTATCCCATTAACTCTTTAACATAAGAAATAACATACTAGTCGCACGTTGATCAAGTCAGTTTGAACAAAGACCTATAAGACGATCGTAAAATTTCCAGAAATACGTTACATATTTAAAGAACTGGTTTTGAAAAAAAATAATTGTGCAAGATAATCTTCATACAGTTTGCTTTCTGTCCATAAGTCTTTTAGCTGAAACGACACTTGATAAATTTATTGTCAGATACGCATATGTGTCAATGTAAGACTTTTGTAACTTCATATTTCTAAACAAATAAAATGTAGATACGACACGCATGTCAATCATTCTGAAATCAAGGTGACATTAATAAAACTTCATACGATCGACATTGCGGAAGTTTCAATTTGATATGACAGATTGATTATTTCTAAGTGCAAATATTATCAAGAGTTCGTGATTAAAAAAGCGTTTGTGCGAAACTCCTCCAACATTTTGCAAGCGACTTTCGTCAAACTTTTACAAAGTAATTATCTGCATGTACTTCAGCGTATATTAACAAAGTTTAACGATTGTTTTTTTTAAGGAGTTGTTGCAATTTTGTTTCCAATTACTCATAAAACTTTTGTGCACAACTCCTCTTATATGTGTTATGCGTTTTGTTTTGTCAAACTTCTAGAGTATTATTATCTTCAACTGCAAATATTGACAAGGTTTTACGATTGCGTTATTTAATGAGTTATTATTTTATACTGTCCTTTGTTTAAAAGTACATATAAAAGCTTCCGTGCGCAACTCCTTTTTGTCAAACTGTAACAGAGTACTTATTTGCAAGTGCTACATTAAACGTTGTCAAGGTTTCACGATTACTTAATTTAAAAGGAGTCATTGACCTTTGTTTGAAATTACATTTAAAAGCACCAGTGCGCAATTCCTCTAACATTTATCATGCGATTTTCTTCAAACTTTTTACAGATAATTATTTCAAATCTCGAAGATTGTGCTATTGAGTTATCTTCAAGGAGTTATTGCCCTTTGTGAAAAATGCATATAAAAGCGTCACTGCGCAATTTCTCCTTAATTTTGCATGCAATTTTTGTCAAACTAGTATAAATAATTATCTGGAAGTGCAACAGCGCATATAGCGAGGGTTTCCCCAGCTTTATTCTTCTATGTGTGTATGTTGTTTCGTATTGTGCCGTACTGTTTTGGCAATTGGTCACTTGCCATAAATAAAGGACCATGAACGTGTGTATAATAGGAATGCAATACTGCTTGAGAAACTGGAGTTTCACTTCTTTATATTGCTAATTATTTATCTTTAGGGAGTTATTTCCCTTTGTTAAGTGTGATTTTCGTAAAACTTGTATAGACTTATTATATGGACGTGCAACAGCGCATTAATTTGGGGTGTCGCGATTGCTTTTTTTCTAAATTACTATCAACAATTTCTGTTCGCAAATTCTCCTATTTAGTGCATGTCGTTTTTATCGAACGTTTCAATAATAAGTTATGCAGTCCATACTTCCCAGGTAGTACGATTGCGTCATTTTAAGGCCCCTAGTTCCTTTGTTGAAATTACATTATGCCAGGTCTTTGTGGTTGCAGTTTTCTCCTTTAGTTTTCAACATTAAATCGCAAAACCTTTACTCAACCATCGCAACAACGATGCACCCATTGCGGTGGATTCATGGTATGTGCCATCTTCTTGTCCTGTTTTATTTCCTTGTACATCTTTTGAAAGGGAAGATAATTTCCGTACACTGCTTTGAAGTCTCCTCGACTCAATGAAACAATCCAGTTATTATATGATTGTGACCTCAATTCATTTTACACAATATCTAGTTCAGTGTACCATTTGAGTGGATGATTGCGCATCGATGAATTAGTCTCTGATGAAGTTCAAGCCATAGAATCACTAATTGTACTCAATGTATGCACATTGCTTTGATAAGTTCTGTTCATAATAAGGTTTATTGATACGGAGCCGGCTTTTGAAAACAAATCGCACTGATACATGCAGTCGCATTGAACTACGTCCAAGTGGACTTGTATACAATTACTACAAGTCATGTCAATACGACATATCTGAACAGCCATAGTTTTAAAGAAACGGCCTACCTGAATCGTTGCTTTATTTTGATAACGAGAAAATGTCGAATGATGAACGATGTAATTTTGTTTATCAGTGATGTCCAATTAATTTCAATAAATTATTAAGTGTATGTTGCATTCGCAATATAGAGCAATTAACCAACCTTGGGACTTTTGTATAATAAAATGTGCTTAATTACGTATTTTGCGCATATGGCTTCATAAAAATGATCATCGACTACAATGCTGATTCCTTTATAATTTATTTAAAAAAAAGGTATTTCTTAATAATATTAAACACCGGCGTAACGAAATCACGTGTTTGTTACTTGAAACATTCTATATTTTAAACCCATTAATTTTACTGCTAAGATGTCAGTTGAACTCTTTTTAATTGATACTTGACATCACAAAGAGGGATGAGGTCATCGAAAAACACTGTGACGTAAATATATTCATACATATTTTCTGAATGGACGGTTGAACGATTTTTATCTGCGCACTGTACCTATATGATTCAGTCCCTAATTGTTTTCAATTTGTTGCGAACATAATATAAAGGGTTTCAGAGCATGTATCATTGTATATGACCAATTTACTCCCTTTCTTCTTAATTGTCGTAAATCAACATTTGAAAAGTTATTACGAACGATTGCCTCACGTCAATATTTCCGATCATAAGAACAGAGTCTTCGTTTATATTTGTCAAGGTCTTTAAGTGGTTTGCTCAAATATTTTCTAAATATGTATGTTGAAGGACTTGTTTGCAGGATTGGATTTAACTGGAGTTAACATGTGTTCACAACAATGTCAATGAAAACAACAGAAAAAGAAAGAGCCTTTACACGCTGACTTGCGGGATTGTCTTATAAATTAACTGCGCTATTTTTAAATTTCTCGTTGGTTTATTGCCCCTGCAGAAAATATACATTGAAACAGAATGAAAACACGAATACCGGTAAAAAATCATAAAACATCGGAACAGAAAAGAATAGTTTGTTTTACTTAAGAATATAAAGCGCATCGACATTAAAATATATAAACCATAACAACGTGCGTTTGAAGTAAATGTAAATACAAAAAATACATCATTTTAAAGAACGGTTAATTTTAATAAACAGGAAATAAACATGTTTCGTGAAAATGTCACATGGATGAGATTAATACATAGTGTCAACACAATGTCAATATAGTCTATTGACTAGAGTCTATTATGGTCTAATAATTGCAACAATTATTAGATTTTTCTGAAGTTATTTTCTTTGTGAAAAAATATATTTATTTTATACTACATATTATATATATATGACTGTTTTTCATATTTTGATTTCACTTTTTTGTTAAAGGACCTTTTTACGTTTTGGTAAATTGACAAAATTGAAGCAAATTGTTTAAGATTTGCAAATATTCGTTGTAGTTGAGGAAACAGTAACACTGAACATTTGCCGTGCTCTAAAATATCCATTTGACGATTAAAAAACAGGAAAATTATAAAGCTTTTCAAACGCGAAATGATTGAATAATTTGGAGAATTCTATTGTTATCGTTATATTTTGTGACATTCGATGATTGCTTATATTCAGTATAAAATACACCGCACACTGAATGAGCACGGATGGCCGAGTGGTTTAAGTGCTAGACTTTTATTCCAAGGTGCAGTGGTTCGTGCCCAGTTTAGGATAACTTTTTTTCTTTCTTGAATGTTATTCTTGTTTATTACTGGAGCTATTTAGTTCCAATATTACCATTTATCAATGTAAAGCATTAAATGACAAACTTCAATACATGTACATGCCAAAATCTGTGAAAAGGTCACTTTAAAGCATTATTAATTAAGCATGATAAGTTTTCTTAACACAGTTTTGTTTGAACTATTATGAAGTTCGATGAACTTGAACATATTTGGATGTGTTCTATAATAGTTTGGAATTAGAGTATTCCTAATATAAGCACCAAAAGGTTATTCAAGAACAAAGTGAAATTCATCCTCGAAAACAAAACATCCAGCTTTTTCGGTCAATAAATGTATGTAGTTTTCGATCAAATAATGTATTTGAACAATTATCTCTTTTTTAAGAATGGACTATTGAAATATAACGTTCATTAGCATGTAAAAACAGATATCAATAAGAAATATGTATAACAACAACGAAATCAATTGAAATGGGAACGTGATGCAATACGCATTATCTTGCCTATCGTTGATAACCCTCACCCTTGTCATTTAAATCATTATACATGGTAATTCATTATCAACATTATATTATATAACCGTTGAAACTTCCACATTTAGACTTAAACAAAACCTTTAACCGGTATGCGACATCATTCGCTTATACCTGGATTTAATTCCGATTGTCAGTTGAAGCGATAACATAATCGTTTAAGGGTTTTATTTATAGTTTAACTTGCAATTTGTATAGAATTACATGAAATTTGTGTACTGATAACAAGTCCTTGTGCGCAGATATAAACAGTCCAAACGGATGTTTTACATATTTCTTTTATTATGTAATAGTTGTTAATTCTCTTGCAGAAATACGTCATATCAAATTACAATTATATCCTTTAAAAGCGATCCAATGCGTTAATTATTTAAGATCTTCAAACAAATTTAAGTTACGGACTTTTTTTAACGCACAACAAACTGACAACTACGTGTGAAGACTGGACCGACTAAAGATCGCAAAATAACGCCGGTGTATCTTTAAGTATCTTTATCTCAATAAGTCAATTCATCGCTTATTAAAAATTACCAACGCTAGACAAGGTCAAATATTCGTATCAGAAGAACGAGTTCCCATGGTTATCAATTTAGCGCGAGGCTGTTATTATATTTGCTTTATTCGATATCTGATACAATAATTTAAACCCGGGACTCTTTATATGAAAACATGATGACTGATTGCCCCTTTCTCAGTGGTGTGCGAAAAATATGAGTTGTGAAAATATTGTCAGCATACAAGTTTAGTCAACATACGTCCACAGGACAACCCCAGTCATACAAAACTAAACACACGTCACTATTGTGGGACTGTGATGCCTCAGTTTAAACACCTTAATTTCGCACGCTTTCAGATGCCCAGAACACACGTAAAGGTTCAGATCCGGACTGAGCGCCAGCCCCTTAGGGTGCACCACCCCGAGGCTTCCGTCGACCACGTGACACACAAACGCGCCTTCTGGCGTGAACATCGACACGCGGTTGTTGTAGTGGTCCGCCACTATCACGTGACCCAGTGCGTCTGAGCAGACGCCATATGGGCTTTTCAACTCTCCGTCTCTCTTACCGAATTTTCCTATTGATCGGATATAGGTACCATTTATGTCAAATATTTTAACGCAATGATTACCGGAGTCCGAAACGTAAATATCGCCTTTAGGAGAAACGCACACGTATCGTGGAGAATCGAATAGCTGCTCTTTGATTTTACTGTTGCCGATGTATTTAATAAACTTGCCGTTCGAGTCGTGAATCGACACAAGATTCGCACTTGAGTCGGTTACGATGAAATTCCCGACCTTATCCACGCAAACACCGGACGGCGACTGAAAGAAGCCGGCCCCGAACGACCACTTGATATCTCCTTCCGTTGAAATAATCAGCACCAGACGTCGACGACGTGACGTCAGCGCAATGTCCTTGACCGACGTCAAGCACGTTGCCCACGGCTCGCAGATTTCCTCGCAACTGTACACAGCCGACGTATCGCCGATACGCGTGCAGTTTTGAATTCTCGCGTTTATCATGTCCGTTACTAACACGTGTCCGCCGGAAATGTATGTAATGCACGTGGCGTCCTGGAACTCCCCCACTTCTGACCCCTTTTTGCCGAAAGTCACGTTTAGTGGTTCGCAAGCCGTAAGGTGGCGCTTAACGGCGCCCCCGTTTTCGCATGCGACATTCCCGTTACCGATGACAGAGCCGTCTTCCACGCTTTCGTCGTCATGGATGGTCTCCAGAGATTTGAAATGCTTCGCACAATTACGGTTGATGTAACTGATGTTAGTCAGCGGTTTTCTGTTTTCCTCTAAAATTAATAATTTAATAATAAAATACTAATTGTTAGATCAATGTTGATACATATTTTTTTTCAAATATGTGTTAACATGTGTGTGGACTATGTATCCACGAATTGGCTTTTTACATGATTAAGACAGTTTGTTTCCAAATGAACATTCAATTTTGAATTGCCGGTAAGGCACTTTAATCACTTTTCAGCTTTTAAACACTTTTTCTACACTCATGGCTCTAGTCCATGTTTTGATTATAATGCATGGGATATTATCTCTGATCAAGGTCCAATGTGTGCAGATACTGTTCTAATAATATCTTTTAATATCAACTGAAATTCAACATGGGTCATCTTTTGACGTCATCTGTTGATATCGTATGCCATTGACATTGAGAGAACTATGAGTAATCACTTTAACAATATCGGTAAACTACAGGTTTATGATAAGCTGATTGTGCATATTTGTAAACTGGAATCAATTGGAATTGTGTCTAGAGATAGGTTAACGTCCTAGCTCAATTTTGATATTAACTGCTGTGGTCAAGTAACTGAATGCAAATAAAATAGTTAATAAGTATCGTGGACCTTCCAGTAACGATGATCAGTGTATGCATTTTGAGAATATGACAAGACCTGTTATAAAGAAAACAAATGCTAGGTTAATGTTGTTTTTCTAGGTTAAATTTGTTGTATTGCAAAATCCAATTTCTCATCATATGCACAAACCGATTATGCTCTTCCCTTATTTAGTGTCATTTTGACTATTGTTTTCCGTTTGGTTTGACACTTAAACTCAAGAATTAAAACAAAATTTGCAATTCAGACACACTAAGCTTATCAGTTTTGTATGCAGTTAACATTTTTCTATTAACTGGTACATCATGGGGCCGCATAATGCACCACTGCATCACGCAGGCATTTGAATCTCGAATGACTTTCAATGTTGAAGCTGCATAAATTATTACACTGCATCTTGGTCAAACGTGCGCATGGTATTTTTTTCCACTGTATAATAATCATTTGTTATATGGCATTTTGCCCTAAACCTTTGAACACCTAATTTAATGTTAAGTGTACATTTCGACTTTGAAAATACTGTAATATTGTATGTTAAATCCTTATCATTATTGCAGGTTACATTTACTAATTTTATTGTTTTTCATCCATATATGTAATCAATGTACTATTTATTTATTTTATTTTTTTTGTAAAAGTTCAAATGGAATACAATTCTACCATTCAAACGGAAGATGCGCAATCATATACAATCTAAATACAAGTTTACAAAAACAGCGAAGTTTAAAACAAAAACTGTCGGTTAAATAAATGTTTGCCACAGAAAAACAAAATATGTTTTTACCTTTACGTTCAGGTGTGTCCCGTTCCTCCACCGGAAGTGGTGTTCCGAACTTGCTATGGAGCTCATCTATATCCGCGAACGTAACGCGACGTGCACGTTGCATCGGATGACCGTTTTCTGGCATGTCGCCTCCTGAAATCGATCTTCGGCGTTCTGACGTCATATTCGCAGTTTGCTTCTTTTTCGTCTCATGTCTCAGCAGAAGTGATTTAAATTTCTGCAAAACTGATGGAAATCGTTTGGTTATGTCCCGTGCAAACATTATGTTGATGAATGAATTATCTTAAGTCTTTTAAATTTAGCGTGGCTTGTAAAATGATTTATAAATGTCTTTTTTTTCAAACGCATCACAAGCTTTAACCATCAATTAATGTTGAACGCCAATCAGTTGTTGTAGATCTATATTATACTGCATACTGTTTTGGATTTAAATACCCTGAGCTGGTAAGGATCTCTAATAATATCTTGAAAACATATTATACAGCAACAGTGTTGTTTTATATAGTAACCATTGTTGGTTAAGATATTAAATGAAATACTTCTAATGTAACATACAATTCATAATTGAAATCTAATGAGACGTAATAATTATATGTAACAAAAATGGACTTATTAAAACTATTTTAAATAGCCATACGATGAACAAATTAATTAACTCATGTTACATTTTTTTTATGTGTTTGCTTTTAAATTGCACTGAACAATGAATTTTCCAGCTCGGATAAGTTTTCCATTCTTAATATCACACAGTAATTAAAATTAAGAAATGTATCGTACATTACCTGAATCCATTTTATTTAGCGTTAAAACCTTAAGCTTTGCACATTTAAAAACATAAGATCATATGCTGCTTCGATGTAGGGTTTACTATATGTGAATGGTCGTTCACATTGTCAATTGCTTTTATCTCAGAGAATTGAGGTTATCCTTAACAGTAAAGCGCGTTGACGAAAGACGCATGATTAAGGTTACGCGACCCATTGTTAGCTCGTATTTGCCGGGTACTTACGACGAACTCGTAACCGCTCGTATTTTTCCGTTCGCATTCGGAATACATGTCGTAACATGCGAAAACAACAGAATCACTCTTGCTCTAAAAAATGTCATGTTATAATTATTAAAAGCATTTATAAATGGTAAGGGATATTTTTAACGTAACCAACGCTGTTTGTTAAATTACAACGTTGCAAAGAACAAAAACTAGATACATGCATACCTAACCAATATTGTGTTTGTTTTCATATCAAAATTGCGTTTAAATTTTATTTAATGTGATTTTTTAAATTTTATCAGGGAAATATGCATTTTGACCAGCCTTTGGTGATTTTAAATCTCTGTTTGCAATGGTGCACTTGACTTACGATACTGGGGGTATGTTTCTCAAGGGTTATCAGCAGGCAAAGAATCATTTCAAACGAATCTATGCAGACCTTGTAAATGTTAATTTAACGGGTCTGTGATATATATCGAATATCCGGGACTCAAGTGGATAATGTTTATTTAATTTAGATCAATGAACATGCGAAAATATTTCTTTTATCTACATGTTATCTTTGGTATTCCTTAATTATGACAAAATCAATAACCTTGCATTGTCATTTCATTTTGAATTTTCACAAATATAATTATCTGTCTCCGATCGAGCACGTGACATGTCCCCTGGCATGAACACGCGGCTGTTGTAATGGTCCCACTATTACGTGACCGAGAACGTCCGGGTAAATACCGTACGGGCTCTTCAACTCTGAGCATCTGTCAAGCTGCCCTAAAGGCTTTCCCAAAACTAGGTGACATCCCGTTATAGCCAATTCTTCATTATGTAATAAATTTTCGTTGACTTTTGCATGGACATTTACTTTGAATATGCGACTATTTATCGCATACAATACGTTGAATGTAACTTTCAATCATTAAACAGTACTTTATTGTAAATAATGATTCCTATATACACATATATAAGTACATGGGCCATATTTTATGGGTCCTACTAAAATTTAACTCGTTGTTTGCATGATTTGTATGAAGAACATTGTGTTTTTTTTACAACAAGGTTGGATACCACTAAGTGAATTCCCTACAAGTTCGCATGCTTAATTTATGATGGAGATTGTGTGTCTTCGGTTAGAAAATATATTATATTTACCACTGTGATATACCGGTAGGTGCAATATACCATACTTAGTCGTGCATCGGGTCCGTACGTCAAATTCTCCGATGTATGCTTATAAACGGATAATAAATTAAATATATGTCTGTAACATTTAAAAAGGCGGAAGAAACTGCATGCACAATATCCAATGAGTTAAAATCTTGACGAAACATGTTTACACGGTTAACTCCTCTATGACAAATATCAGCACAAATAGAATAAATATTCAAAATAAACAAAGAGTAAAGAACTCTTAGCAAAATATTTACTAAGGTTATGCTTTAGTCCGAGTATCCAAAAAGTTAAGAACTCTACCAAAAATATTTACAGAGTAAATGACTCAAAATTACGCCCAATATCCACACAGATATGGAATATCTAATTATTTGAATTAACGTAGGTAACTACAGTCAAAACAGACCTATCGGTCAAGAGAGAACAGCGGTCAACTGCAGACACCGGTCAGTCTGGATCCCCCCCTCCCGACGAAAATCATTCTTTATTACACTTCAGAATAACTGTCAACTGTAAGTATCTGCAGACCTAGTTCAAGTACACGTGTAGCAGTATATCTTGCACTACTTATCGGATACAATCATTAACAGTTGAGTAGTACCATAAACAGTACGTGTTCTCCCATATATTAACTGACTTCTTAAGCCAAGCTTCAACCCAGATTCTGGACTTCTAAGTGCATCCTAAATATCCAATCAAACGGCTTAAACATTTCAGATAAACGCACCATTATATTGCATTGTCTAAAAAGACACACCACATATATATTGAAGATAAGACATGAGGAGCAACATCTTAAAGTTATCCGCTTGTAGTGTAATGTATAAAATAAAATAAAATTCAATAGTTGTTTTACTAGTTGAGGTTTAAAGGCGGTCGTCCTAAAAAAAAACAAATATTGCTTAAGGACACGAATAACATGACTGAAAACTGCTCATAAAACGATAAAAGCTCTAAACCACTTGACATTATTTCAAAAACGAATAACAAACAACGTGACGCCCACTAAATGTTGGTAAAATTAGTACTCGGTAGGTAAAATAAACCTGCATTCAGGAAACATATTTGCGTCACCAATCTTTTGGATAACCTCATATGTATGAGATAAAGGTAATTTGCAATGTCAAATACCGTTCACATGTAGTGCACAGACTTCATACAAGCGAAAGGTCAGAGGTTCGTTAAATATGCAAAGCGTCGGGAACTGAACACTTTAAAGTTTGACAAAATTGATTTACATTCCCGATATCGAGTCAATGTCCTTTTAGAGTTGTCGTTGTATGCTTTCACCCACATCTCTGCAACAGGCTCGATGACATGAATCTTGTCAACACAAAACAAATGCAATTAAAATACTTTTCTTCAATAGACGCATAGAAATAGTTTTGATGCATTTATCAGGGACTTTTTTCTTTCCCATGTAAGCAGATGAAATAATTGCCTTCGGTTAGCTTATTTAAACCAATCACTTGTTGAAATGAGCAATTGTCAAATGTACAAATTGAGTTATATTGAGCATTGCTTCGACGATGTACGTGTATAGAGACGCAACAGTAAGCTGTGTTGTATTAATTGAACAAAAAAGGGGATCTCATGTAATTTTACCAGTTGGATACGACATCATCATCATCATCATCATCATCATCATCATCGTCATCGTCATCGTCATCGTCATCGTCATCGTCATCATTATCATCATCATCATCATCATCATCATCATCATCGTCATCGTCATCGTCATCGTCATCGTCATCGTCATCGTCATCATCATCATCATCATCATCATCATCATCATCATCATCATCATCATCATCACCATCATCATCATCATCATCATCATCATCATCATCATCATCATCATCATCATCATCATCATCAGCAGCAGCAGCAGCAGCATCATCAGCAGCAGCAGCAACAACAGCAGCAGCTGCATCATCATCAACAACATCAACATCACTAACATCACCAACTTCACCAACATCACCAACATCAGCTTCATCATAATCAATCCCTCGACCGGTCAGGCCGTTGGGGGATGAGGGACGATGACACAGATATCCTCCGCCTGTCAGGTCTGTTGTGAGCTGCTGAGTGTAGCTCATCAATGGGGAGGCACGTCCACTCTTTCACATTTTCGATCAAGCTTTTCTTCTGACGTTCTTGGCGGCAACCTACCTCTAGCGTGCCCTAGAGAACAGTCTCGCACAGAGAGTCGTGCCTGGTAACGTGTAAAACCAAGCCAGCTTTCGTTGTATGACAATCGCCAGGCGAGGCTCTTGTGAACCAACAAGTGTTGTTGGCATATTCCGGACGTACTCGGTGGTCGTGTGCTCGATGTTGGAGATGCGGAACAGTCTTCGAGGACACTTTTGTTCAAAGGCCTGTATCCCGCGTTATGTGTCCGCGTGAAGCGTCTGGGCCTCGTAGCCGTACAGTATGATGGAGACTACGAGGGACTTGAAGAGCCTTTACTTGGTGTGGAAGCTGATGGAGCTGCTTGTCCACAACCTGCTCAATCTGGCCATCGCTGCAGTCGCCATGGCAATTCTTATTGTACTTCAGTAGTACTTTTACCATCCTTGGACAGGGTTGCTAAAAGTACTTGAAGCTGGTCACTTCTTCCAGCTTCTCGCCGTTCATGGTGATGTCTGAACTGGTGTTGTTCGTCATTTGCACCATGATCTTCGACCTCTCCGTGTAAAATAAAGTTAACATCTCCATCCCATATGCTCCTGCACTTGCATACATTCTGCTGGTGGGGTCCTTGGGTCCACTGCTTGTTCTGGCCATGGGTTTTAAGTCATCAGCGAATCTCAAGATGGGGATAGAAGTGTGGGAGTCGTGGAGGGTCTCTTGCATTATATTCTCAATGAAAAGGTTAAACGGGACGGTGGAGAGCAGACATCCCTTACGGACGCCCACTGATGTCCTGAGGAAGTCATCCTTCTGTCCATTTAGAAGTACTGCGCTGCTGGCGTTTCCGTAGAGTTCTTGTATAACTTGCATCAGCCTTTCGTCAATGTTGAATCGTATCAGAACCTGACAAAGGTCATCATGCCCCACGCGACCAAAAGATGTCTTAAAGTCGATAAAGTTGTGGAAGAGATCACGTTGGTATTGCATGTGTTCCGTAATATCGACCCTGCAGTTAAAGATCTGTTCCACTGTGCTTCGCCCAGCTCTGATTCCAGCCTGCGCTTCCGCCAGCAGTTCCGCGGCGTTATTGTTTAATCGGTTGATGATGATGCGTAGCATGACTTGATTCAGACCTTGGGTCACTTCTCCTCTTCACAGACCTTCTGGTATAAAGCCGTTATTGCTGCAGACTTTGACTCTCCTTCATACTTAATCAGCTCGGAAGTGACATGTTCCACATGACATGTTATGGTAGCAAGCATGTTCCTCTTTCATTCAAGACCAAATTTAATTGTTGAAGTCTTCTGTTGAATACTGAAATTGTAGGTTTTTTCAATCTTCGTGTTTGAATTTACTAAAAAAAATCTAAAGCATATTACATATACATCTTTGCATGTTTACATTTATCGAGTAATTCTTACGATATCTAAAACAGAAAAAGTCAGACACATCTTAAACAAATACAAGCATTAACAGGGGGGGGGGGCATGTGTATACGGGAGCTGACTGGGTTTAAGTGAGGTAAGTTGGAAATGACTTATAAAATGGCTTCTTTTTTCGTGATTTCTGCCAAGGAGAGGCCTCAATTTTCACCCGGTAAGCCACGTTATATTTTGATTTCTTTTCAATGAATACGCCCTTTCGGCACTACGGTGTTTGTGCTTCCCTCGATTTGTTGTTTCAATATCAAAGACGTCGGACGGAATAAAAAAAAAGTTATTGAAGGAAAACCTCAACAAATATGTTGTTAAATTACTTGACCTTCGAGTTTGTGGATGTACGAATATCACTTTCACTTATAATAAACATTATTTGCGAATGTTTACAGTAAAATAAAACATAAATCACGATTATTTTCTTTTCTCGATGCGTTGTTATCTCTATTTATTCATTTAATGACGAATTATAATGGTTTAACCCCCCCCCCCCCCTCATTTTGGATCTGACTTTCTTTAAAGCATATTTTTGGACCTGACTTTCTAATGACAAACAGCTCTTATATATGTTAAAGGGTTTGACACGAAATACCTACCCATCTTTAATAAAGTTTATATGTGTACTTAAATATTATATTATAGAAATGATGTTATATGCAATTCATATAAATGCACCCCTGATTAAATGACATATGATTTCAGTGCCATATTCTGCACTTGGATAACATTCTGGAGTCCAATATTCACTGTCAAAGGTGTTGAACGGTAAGCTATATATCTTTTCACTCGTCGTAGTTATGGAAGTAAGCATGTACCTCTTTCATTCAAGACCAAATTTAATTGTTGAAGTATTCTGTTGAAAAGCCTCTATAACGCTCAAAATCAACGCAAATTTCGTTAAATATTTTGTAAAATAAAGTTAACACCTAAAAAAATCAGTGTTCCTTATAGCAATAGCCAAAATTTCAACACTAGATGTGGTCTGACCAAATAGATTAAACACGATACAAAATGCTATTTTTTGTGTTTATTTGTGGTACAATATATTCAGCACATGTGCATGCCCCATTTTAGTGTTCGCGTGTCGTATGAATAGATATCATTGCGGGAAATTAAACTGGAATATATTGTGCCACACAAGTTTATCGTCCATATTAAAAGGGCATTCGACGTTATTGACCCATTAATATAGATGTATTAAACAATGAATATTCCCTCTTTTAAAACAGATATGTATCTAGCACCAATGCTACATTGACGATATCGTTAATGAAAAGATTTAAGTGTCAAATATATTTGTTCGATACTAATAGCCTGCATTGATGAACAAACTAATACATTAAAGTCTTATTCTGAATACTGCGCATGCGTATAGAGATACTTCATGTTTATTTCGTACATAACCTTTTCCTACTAATACCGACTTTCCCGCGCCCGCTTAGTTTCCCCAAGGGAAAATATATTGAGCTTTTATAAAAACGAAGTATACTTTTCAACCATTTAATGTATACTATTCAAACGATACTATTACTTTTAAAAATGTAATACAGTATTAACAGTCGATATGTCCCCTCAAAGGGACTTGTTCACTGTTTGATAAAATGACAAAATTGAAAAAAATAAATGTTTCAGATTTGCAAATTTTCGATGTTGTTATGTTTTTTTGCAAAGAAACAGTAATACTGAACATTTACCCTGCACTTAAATATCCATTAAATACATCTTATGACGATTTAAAAACCTGAAAATTATAAAGCGTTACAAACGCGAAAGGATTGAATAATTTGGAAAGTTCTGTTGTTATCGTTATATTTTGTGACATTACGAGGATTGTTGACTTTCTCCAAGGGTCAGTGGTTCGAGCCAAGATGTGACTTACTTTTTTTCTTTCTTTCTTTAATTTTATTTTCGTTTTGTAACCGACTTTCCCGCGCCCGCTAAGTTTCCCCAAGGGCAAATATATTGAAATTTCTATAAAAACGAAGTATACTTTTCAACAATTTAATGCATACTATTCAAAAGTTACTATTACTTTAAAAAATGTTATACAGTATTAACGGTCAATATGTCCCCTTAAAGGGACTTGTTCACGCTTTGATAAATGGACAAAATTGAACAAAAAAAATCGGATTTGCAAATTTTCGATGTACATGTAGTAATGTTTTTTTGCAAGGAAACAGTAATACTTAACATTTACCGTGCACTAAAATATCAATTATATACATCCTTTGACGATTTAAAAACCTGAAAATTATAAAGCGTAACAAACGCGAAACTATTGAATAATTTAGAAAGTTCTGTTGTTATCGTTTTTTTTTGTGACATTAGAAGGATTGTTGACTTTTACCCCAAGGGTCAGTGTTTCGAGCCCAGGTGTGTTTTTTTTTCTTTCGTTCTTTAATTTTATTTTTGTTTTGTACCGGAGCTCTTTAGTTCCGATGTTAACATTTGTCACTTTAAAACATTTAATGACAAACTTCAAAACATGTAAAAATCTGTGAACAAGTCCCTTTAAGGTTTCGGCGTGACAATGTGATATGTTAAGAACATGACGCTTCGATGCAATAGCCTTATCCCGCATTACTCTAGACTTTGGAAAAACACTCATCCCTAGATACAAACAACGCTTATCACTTTTATACTCCAATTGCAATTTCAATCAAATAATAATGGTTGAGATGGTAGATCTATGTATCTTAAACGGGTCACCTTTATTTGTACCCCTACATGAGAAGGTTTTTTTTTCGAAATCTATCGTAATACGGATACGCCTATTCAATCAGTTGTTTTGAAGTTTGCGGTAGGACATCTGTCCTGAACGTTTATCAGTACGCGTGCAAGTCTTGCTTCGATAATATCATACACTACCTACATTGAAACATATTTTTCTATATGAACCTGCGTTTGTCCTCGTCAACGTCTGATATAAACCGTCCCGGTTTTGGTCCAAAAATTAAGAATATTGCAACTGTCAAATTTTGAACAATACCAACAAATGGTGCTCCATTGCCAGACATCCTTGAGTCGGCCTCCTATTCCGAATATTAGAAAGTTGTATTGTGCGGTCAAGTTGACATGAGCTATCAGAAGTTAAACGATTCAGTGGATTATACACCTATACAAGTTGTATATCTTTCGTTAAGGATAAGAAATGATCATTCAGTATTAAAGGGACATATTCTATTTTGAAAAAAAAATTACAATTTTCAAATTGTCAAAGATTCAAACAACAACGTATGCATTATATTTAAACAAGCAAAATAACTCTCCTGACTTAGAACATGGTTCACAATATTGGTATGTTTATTATTGAAAATCATCAATCGGAGACGTAAACATAAAGCGTTTGTAACGCTTTTCATTGATAATTTAGTAAAGAACGTGAATTGCCGTGATGGCGTTTATATTACAACTCCAATATTAAAGCATGCGTGGTCTAATGGCAGAGCATAAGCATTTACTTATGGAGGTCACTGGTTCGAACTTAAAGCCGGCGTAATATTTTACTTAACGTTTTCCTTGTTATAATAATAATTTAAAACTAATCAAAATATTTGTAAATTACGTTAGTAAATTTATTTGGGCCGAGTGACATTAAACAAAAAAACAATCTGTGAACAAGTCCATTTAATTACGGAGCTTCCGGTCTTCACTCTCCTTACAAATAGATTTTACCATGCAGTCTTCAACCTGTGTTGATGATCTTTATAACCTTCAATATCAAATAAATATTTACAATCTTTACAAGTTGATATCTCCTTCTCCCAATTGTCTTTAATGTATACCAAAAAACAACAGACTTCTATCGAAAATACTAGTTCTTTATCGAATGTACTCGCAATTAATTGCAACGTTTTGTGTATCGTCTAAACTTGGAAGCATTAAAGGGACCTTTTCACGTTTTGGTAATTTGACAAAATTAAAAACAATTATTTCAGATTCGCAAATTATCGTTGTAGTTATGATATTTGTGAGAAAACAGTAATACTGAACATTTACCATGCTCTAAAATATCCATTATATGCATCTTTTGACAAATTAAAAACCTGATAATTATATAACGTTGCCACGCGAAACGATTGAATAATTTGGAGAGTTCTGTTCTTATCGTAATATTGTGTGACACAACGAGGATTGCTTATATAAAGTATAAAATACAATACTCACTGCATGAGCACGGATGGCCGAGTGGTCTAAGCGTTATACATTTACTCCAGGGGTCAGGGGTTCGAGCCCAGTTGCGGATTACCTTTTTTTTTCTTTAATTTTATTCTTGTTTTTTTTTAACTGGAGCTTTTTATTTCCAATGTTTACCTTTATCAATTTACAGCATTTAATGACACACTTCAATACATGACCAAATCTTTAAAAAGGTCCTTTTAAAGATGACATGTAGATAAACACCATACCCACGAATGTACATTAAAATAAATTAACATCGGTAAACTTAATCAACTTACTGCTTAGTCCAGATAATTCGCAAAAGTTCACAATTTTTGTCTGAAAAAAAATCGACCCAGTATCATGGAAATGGTCGTCAAGTCAACCTTTGCTAAATGAACTGAACAGGAATTTTGTAAGTAAGCGTATACATCAGTAAAACACAAAATTTGATTTGCGGCTCTCATCTGTGTACACCAACGGTCACAAATTATAATTACTTCATACCACGTGCGGATTAGTACCACGGAAATCTAATTGTAGAAGGGCTTTTCCATGAATTCTGTTAGTCTTTCATTATTTTATGTTGATGCTGATCCTTTATGTTTTATTTTTTTATTAGGTGATTCTCTTCGCATATATTTCAAGCGATATATACACCGGATGAATGTATACCAGATCATGTGTGCATAAGGAGCTTCAAAACTGGGGCGATATTTTGTTTACAGATGCGGAAGCGGATCAAGAATACTAGTAGATTGTCAAATCATCCTTACGTCGGGACACCAACAGATATTTTACGTTCTACTTCATAATTGGTTTCAAATACTTAAATTTAGTCACCGCGCAAACTATGTGTTGACATTTCACAAATCTTGTAAACGCAAAACTAAAGACTCGTTGAAAATATGTCAATTAATTAAAGAGTATAATACGAAGGTTGGTGTAATGAGCTTTTAACTATAATGTAAAGTTTTAAAGTTCATTGCCCGCAGTTCCTAACCTTAACGCTACCTCTATCTTGGTATAATTTATTATGAAAGCAAATAGCCAACTTATTTCTGATATAATTGGGGTTAACGTGCTACTATCAAAGACATAACTAAAACCATTTTAAAATTACACTATGTCACAATTGATAAAACAGACATATCGAAGGTCATTAGACCAGTCACACGTTAATGACGTCGGTTTTGAAAAACGCATATGTGCTTACCTTAAACGCTTCATAAATACTGACGATTATCATGTTTTAATAAATATATACTAACTTTTGAAAAGTTTGGTCGAACTGGTTGCTTGACTTTTATGTCTCGTTTATATAAACGATAAATACAATATTTATTTTTATTATAATGTATCTTTGTTACCGAGGAGGACACTTAAGCGGGCAAGGCAAAATCAGTTATAGAGAAAAGAAATGTATATTAATTACGACTATAAGCATGCGCACTATTGACAAGGGAATCAAGTGTAGTCAATGTTTTTTTCTTTCAAGCAGATCTGCTTGAAAAATGGAAAATGTATTGTTTTAATACATACATACATTTAGTGGGGAACATCTTCAATACATCTCATATTTCGAGAAACTTTATTAACACCTGTTTTCTGTACATTTGTGGGTAGATTATTCCTTTCTGAATCGAACTACATTGTCCGATTTAACAGAAGCGTAACATGATACAAACAAACTCGAAATCTTCAGATATAAATTGCTATTCTATTCCAAATTAATTGCATTAGCGCCATCTCAAAAATATCGTTGACTCCTTTATTAAAGAGAGTTAGGGCCATATATTACACATATTGAATTATTTCCAATGGGGCCTAAATGTCCACATTTATCGTGGAATATATATTATGCGCATAAAATAAAGCAAAATAGATTGGGTAGCTGAATCCACAAGTTGCTGTTCTGATATTTCGATTACAAGTTACCGTTCTGACACTTTAATGATTACCGTATTGAATATTACCCATTTAAAAAGGTTATCAAAAAGAAATACTGGTATGCAATTTACCAAGTGTTGAGTTTCATGAAATACCCGAACAAAGACAATATATCATTTAAGGCCATATAATTATTGTTTACCGTCGTTGGTTTAACTTCAATCTGAATTTTATTTCCATTTACGTATACTATTGCTAACGATGTATGACACAATGCAGTTCTTGAATGTATTATATATTAGAGGACAATATATGTTTGTATGGAGCAAATGGATCTTATACAACTCGTGTCCGTGCATCAATCTTGTGGAAATGCAACTATGTTATTGCGGTGCAAAATGCAACAGATGAAATTGATCTCTCGACTAGCAATTTATCTTTCGGAAATGCAAGGAAAAAAATAAAATTCGCGATTATTTGCTTCAACAAGTATACAATAACACACGGTACCACTTATAAAACAAACGTGAATATATATTACCCAATCAACGTTCAGTCCAACCAAACAATCAGTTATCCTTGTGTAAGATTCAGGACAATATACATATGTTTCTGAAGTTTTACTTTCCCTATACTTTTGTGTTCAAACATTAACTTAGAGTTCATTAAGTCATCTTTCCCTTGATAATTATCCTACACGATCCATTAGAAGTAATGGGCTGAAAACTGGCTATCTAGCACTTATACTTTAATCTCATGTTTTGCATATTACACTTTTTAGGAACGTGTTGCTACAAAATTTAATCGACGGTGCAATATAAGAATTGTTTATTAAGTATATTTATCAAATATTAATATATTTGCGAGAATAAAATGTCGACATTGAAATCGTATATTCAAGCTTTAAGATACCTTATTATAATAAAAACATTCTTTTATCTATAATATTTTTTTTTTAAAGTTATCAAGTTTTATTTTAGTATTCTTTGAATATGAAAATAATACATCTAACATCTAACAAAAAGTGTTTAATTTACATCTCAGTACACAAAAAGTATACCAATACATAATTCTGTTCTCAATAAAAATGTATGTATAAGAACACGTTAATTTTAGCAAAAATAGCATCACCAGCGAGTAATTAAAAATAAAAAAAATGTTGTGTCATAGCGTTTAGATAAAAACTTAAACCAAAAGCTTTAATGTAATGCAGCAATAATGCCATTAAAGACGAAGAATATGATGAAAAAGAACACAAAGAAGAAGAAGCTCATCATCTCGTGGTTTCTTATGATGGGAATGATTTAATTAGAGATATGCTCGGATCAAGTTAAATCTTTGAGCGGTGGTTGTGTATATCCCAAAGGAGGTGTATGAACAAGCAAATTTGACTTATGTTTCTTTAAGAAGAACCGTGAGAATTGTGTCTCCATTGGTCATGACAATGTTTAAAGTGTTCTTTTATTGCCAACAACATAAAATGGTCACTTATATAAAGATCATAAACCGATTGAGCGTAGTCCATCGCTTGTGTACCTTCTTTCACCTCCTAAGACCTTAACGGGGCTGCATAGGTTCATATTATATAGTCAAGAAGTAAACGTCTCGTAACAAGTTAATTATGACACGACAAAACGGCCGTTCCAAAGAGAGTAGCACTGCCATGGCGAATACAAGTTTGAGGAAGTTCGTTTAATACAAAAGAACTATATCCGCGAACCTAACCCGACGTGCACCTTGCCTCGTATGACCGCTCTCTGGCATTCCGCTTTGTGACTTCGATCTACAACGTTCTGACGTCATATTCGCCGTTGGCACATTTGTCTTTTTTTTATTCACCAAAACTGATTTAAATTTCTGCAAAACTGTTCGAAACGGGTTGGTAATGTCGTTATGTTAATGAATGAATTATCTAAAGTCGCGCCAATTTATTGTAGCTTGTAAAAAGATAACTTTTTTTTCAAACGCATCACAAGCGTAAAGCACCAGTTTATAGTGAACGCCAATCATAAGCTGTAAATCTATATTATAATACACATTGTTTTGGGCATAAATACCCTCTGCTGGTAAAGATTTGTAACACTATATTGCAGATTATGTTATAAAAGCAAACCGTGTTAACCGTATATATATATATATATATATATATATATATATATATATATAAAGATATTTTATTAAATACGGTGTATGAAACTAACAATTAATAATTTAATTAAATCTAATATGACGTGATAATTCTATATTGAACAGTTTTTACCAAATAAAACCATTTCAAATAGCCATCTGATGATGCACACATTAATAAACTCATGTTACATTTTTTTATTTTTTTGCTTTTAAAATGCATGGAACATAAGGTTTTGTTTTCAATGAATTTTCCAGCTCGAATAAGTTTTCCATTGTTAATATCACACAGTTATTAAAATTAAGAAATCAATCGTTAATTACCTGAATCTATTTTATTGAGCGCTCAAACCTTAAGCTTTGCACATTTAATCATATGCCGCTTCGATGTAGGGATGACTATATGTGAACTTCTATACTCGTCGTGCACTTTTAATACACTTGTCTACTCCTGAATGCGCTTGAACATTTCAAGGTCGGCAAGACAAAACGACGAAAGCAATACAAATTATTCGATAAAGATAGTTTCGCTCGTCTGCGTGAACAAAAACGTATTTTAAATCGGCATTAAGGTCTGCAAAACAACACAAGCCATTCAATTTACGTACAAAGCCGTCTTTGTAATAACTTTCCAGGAAATGTTTGCACAATAATTGGTTTTAAAAAACACCCATTTAGTGTAGTTTTAATGCATGAAATATCGTCCGACTACAATGTTAGGCTGACAAATATAAAACAGGATCTAACAAGACATGCTCCATTTATATCACGTACTCTTGCTGCTCGAAACAACTTTCAATTATGTACTGTACACTATCCGGGCTCGGTATACCTCAAGTTATATGATTTCACGTAAATAGCGCTTTCAGTCAAAGTATTGTATTATATGTATATGTTTATCCGCCATCACGCGTGTTGACTAGCAGTGAGAGATGGGTGCAAATCGTTACGTTTTCCTCAGTGATGTAAAATAACTTGCATACGCAACATAAAGATTTTTAACCAATCTTGAGGCCTTTGTATAAGAAAATGTGCTTTATGACATATGTTGTGCATACAGCCTCATACAAAAAATAAAAAATATCATCTCCTACAGTGCTGATTTATTTATAATTTACTTAAAAAAGTGGTATTTTTTAATTGTATAAAACACCGGCGAAACGAAATCACTTGCTTATTACTTGAATCATTCTGTGTTTTAAATTGTTAAACCCATGGATTTTACTGCTAAGATGTCAGTTGAACTCTTACTATTTGAGAGTTGAGGTCATCGAAAAACACTGTGCCGTATATATATTTAAGTATATTTTCTGAATGGACGGCTGCACGGGTTTTTATCTACTTACTGTAACTACATGATTCAGCACCTGTTTGTTTTTAATTTGTTGCTAAATTATATCAAGGGGTTCAGAGCATGTATCATTTTTATGACCTATTCGCTCCCTTTCTTCTTAATTGTCTTTAATTAATATTGATTTTTTTTCAAGAAAAGAGACTTTATTTACCTCGTCCATAGGTATGTGCAGGTCGAGGCCATCCTGCTCCATACCGTACAAAAGATTATGTGTTAGTAGCATAAATATGGGTTAATATTTTCAGACAGACATTTTCAAATCATTCCACAATAATTCATGATATTATAATAAAATTATATGCACAAAATGCACAAATAACACATATCATTTTGTACAATCTTGTAGGTTTATAAAGAAAAACATTGCTTTTATACAAATGTGGTAAAAAAAATAGGAGAGAGAGGGATAAAAGGCGTGGCACCTGTGTACTTTAATTGTATAGTTACTAGTACATATTTTGTAACATTCAATTATATTGGCTTGGGTTCATTCGACGAATATTCTTACAACTGACCAATTTGGCAATATAGTATTTTGGTGAGTTGTCAGTTTTTGGATTTCCTATGATAATAGTAGAGATCTCTTAAGTCCTGGAACATTTGGGCTTTTGTTTGTTCGTTTACACATAAAAATATACCTTTTAATTTCAAGGAGCAATATATTGATAGGATTCATTTTTTCTATACACATTCCAAGAATCATGTCCTGGCAAGAGAGTGTAGTCATATTGATATTATTTATATTCATTACATTTGTGACATATTGAACTATTGTTTGGATGTGCTCACAGCCCCAGAAAAGATGAGTTAAAGTTTCCTTGTGTTTGTTACAAAAAGTGCATTTATTATCATCAACAATTTTCATTTTATATAGCAAAGATTTAGTTCCTAAGATTCTATGCATTATTCTAGTATGTAACCATTGTATATAAGTATCTCTGGATATTTTAAAAACAAAACTGTGCACATACTTCCAGTCTATATTATTACTAAATATTCCATCCCATTTAGTTTCACTTTGAAAAATTTACTACGAACGATTGCCTAAAGTAAGAACTTCCGATCACCAGGATATAATCTAAATTTATATTTTTTCATGGTCTTTAAGTGGTTTGCTCAAAGATTTTCTAAATATGTTTGTTAAATGACTTGTTTGCAGGATTTGATTTTACTGGAGTTAACCTGTGTTCACAACAACGTCAATGAAAAACAACAGAAAAAGAGCGCGACTCAACAAGCTGCCTTGCGGTATTGTCCTATAAATTAACTGCGCTTTTTTCAAATTTCTCGTTTATTTATTGCGCCTGCTGAAAATATACACTGAAACAGAACGAGAACACGAATACCGATAAAAGCTAATAAAACATCAGAACAGATCAGAAAAGTTTATCGTTTGCTTAAGCATATAAAGATCTCCACATTTACCTTCAAAAACCATAAAAACATGCCTTTGAAGTAAATACGAAACATACATCATCTTAAAGAACGGTTAATTTATATAAACAGGAAATAAACATTACTAATTGCAACAATCTTTAGAATATTCTGAAGTTATTTTCTTTGTGAAAAAATATAGTTGTTTTATACTACATACATATGACTTTTTTCCTATTTTAAAGCATTATTAACTGAACATGACTAGCTTTCTTAACACAGTTTTTGTTTGAACTATTATGTAGTTCTATAAACATGAACATATTTGGACGGGTTCTATAAAAGTTCGGAATTAATGTATTCCTAACATCAGCAGTATAAGGACGTTTAAGAACAAAGTGAAATTCATCCTCGAAAAAAAAACACATCCACATCTATTATGGTCAATACATTTTTTTTTATTTTTTTTTTCGATCAGATCATGTACTTGAACCATTTTATTTTTTGTACGAATTGACTTTTTAGACATAACGTTGGCTTACATGCAAAATCCAGATATCAAAATAAAAATATGTATAACGATATCAAAATGAATTGACATGAACGTGATGCAATGCGCATAATCTTGGTTTTCGTTGATAACCTTCACCTGTGTTATTAAGACCAACAAACAGGGCTATTCGCTATCATTATTATATTATGTTACCGTTGAAACTTCCACATTTAAACTCAAAATGAACTTTTAACCGATATGCGACATGATAACATGTAGATTACAAAGGTATTTATTTTTGGTTATAACTTTGGGCCATTACACAATCTGTTTTTATTTATAATTTAACTTGCAATTTGTATCGAAATACATGCAATTGGACAAGTGTTCTGATAAAGAGTCCTTTTGAGCATATATAAACAGTCGAAAAGGACTTCTACTTATTTCATTTATTATGCAATAGTTGGAAAATTATTTTGCCGAAATGAGTTACATCCAATTGCTAGTAAACCCTGTGGAGCCATCCAGGGCAATTACTTATCGAAGACCTCTCAACAAATTTAAGTTACGTTTTTTGTTTAACGCACAACAAACCGACAACTATGTGTGAAGACTGGAACGACCATTTATCGGAAAAAAACGCCACCGTATCTTTGATATATGGTTGTGTTACTAAACCAGTCCCTTGATCGCCTGTCAAAATTCTCCTACGCTAGACCAGGTCAAATATTCGTAGCAGGAGACCGAGTTTTCATGTATATCAATGGAGCGAACGACTGTTATCCTGTTGTTTTCTTTATTCGATATCTGATGCAACATAATTTAAACCCGGGACTCTCTATATGAAAACATGATGACTGATTGCTTCAGAGGTGTGTGAAAAAAGAGATTTTTTTGAAAATATTATCATCAAAGTTTTCATTATACGTCCATGAGTCGTTGACAACTAAACACACGTCACATTTGTGGGACTATGATGCCTCAGTTTGAACACCTTAATCTCGCACGCTTTCAGATGCCCAGAGCACACGTAGAGATTCAAGTCCGGACTGAGCGTAATATCTTTGGGGTGCACCACCCCATAACTTCCGTCAATCACGTGACACACAAATACGCCCTCTGGCGTGAACATCGACACGCGGTTGTTGTAGTGGTCAGCCACTATCACTTGACCCAGAGCGTCTGAGCAGACGCCGTAAGGGCTCTTCAACTCTCCGTCTCTTTTACCGAACTTTCCTATTGATCTGAAATAGGTTCCGTTTTTGTCAAATATTTTAACGCAATGATTACCGGAATCCGAAACGTAAATATCGCCTTTAGGAGAAACGCACACGTACCGTGGAGAATCGAATAGCTGCTCTTTGATTTTACTGTTGCCGATGTATTTAATACACTTTCCTTTGGCGTCGTGAATCGACACTAGGTTCGCACATGAGTCGGTAACGATGAAATTGCCGGCCTTATCCACGCAAACACCGGACGGCGACTGGAAGAACCCGGCCCCAAACGACCATTTGATATCTCCCTCCGTTGAAATAATGAGAACCAGACGTCGACGACGTGACGTCAGCGCAATGTCCTTGACCGACGTCAGACACGTTGCCCACGGCTCGCAGATTTCTTCGCAACTGTACACAGCCGACGTATCGCCGTCACTCGTACAATTTTGAATTATCGCGTTTATCATATCCGTTACTAGCACGTGGCCGCCGGAAATATATGTGATGCACGTGATGTCCTGGAACTCGCCCACTTCTGACCCCTTTTTGCCGAAAGTTACGTTTAGTGGTTCGCAAGCCGTAAGGTGGCGCTTCACGGCGCCCCCGTATTCACAGACGACGTTCCCGTTACCGATGACAGAGCCGTCTTCCACGCTTTCGTCGTCATGGATGGTTTCCAGACATTTGATAAATTTCGCACAATTACGGTTGATGTAACTGATGTTAGTCAGCGGTTTTCTTTGTGTTCTGAAACAAATAAAATATCAATATAATACTAATTGTGAGATCAATGTTGATAAATTAAATTGTTTCAAATGTGTGTTAACATGTGTGTGGACTATGTATCCACGAATTTGCTTTTTACTTGATTAAGACAGTTTGTTTCCAAATGAACATTCATTTTTGAATAGCTGGTTAGGCACTTTAATCACTTTTCAGCTTATAAACACTTTTTCTACACTCATGGCTCTAGTCCATGTTTTGATTATAATGCATGGGATATTATCTCTGATCAAGGTCCAATGTGTGCAGATACTGTTCTAAAAAAATCTTTTAATATCAACTCAAAATCAACATGGGTCATCTTTTGACGTCATCTGTTGATTACGTATGACATTGACATTGAAAGAATTATGAGTAATCACTTTAACAATATCGGTCAACTGCAGGTTTATGATAAGCTGATTTTGCATATTTGTTAACTGGAATCCATTGGATTTGGTTCTAGAGATAGGTAAACGTCCCAGCCCAATTTTGATATTAACTGCTGTGGTCAAGTAATTGAATGCAAATAAAATAGTTAATAAGTATCGTGGACCTTCCAGTAACGATGATCAGTGTATGCAATTTAAGAATATGCTTAGATCTGTTATAAGGAAAACAAATGCTAGGTTAATTTTTTTTGCTAGGTTAAATTTGTTGTATTGCAAAATCCAATTTCTCATCATATGCACAAACCGGTTATGCTCTTCCCTTATTTAGTGTCATTTTGACATTTGTTTTCCGTTTTGTTTGACACTTAAACTCAAGAATTAAAACACAATTTGCAATTCAGACAAACTAAGCTTATCAGTTTTGTATGCAGTTAACATTTTGTTTATAAACGTGTACATCATGAGGCTGCATAATGCACCACTGCACCACGCATCATTTGAATCTCGAATGACGTTCAATGTTGAAGCTGCATAAATTATTACACTGCATCTAGGTCAAACGTGCGCATAGTCATTTGTGTCCACTGTATAATTAACATTTGTTCTATGATTTTTTGCCCTAAACCTTTGAACACCTAATTTCTTGTTAAGTGTACATAGCGACTGTGAAAATACTGTAATATTGAATGTTCAATCCTTATCATTATTGCAGGTTACATTTACCTATTTCATTGTGTTTCATTTTTTTTTATTTTTTTTTGTTAATGTTCAAATGGAATACAATTCTACCATTCAAACGGATGATGCGCACTCATAAACTAACTAAATCCAAGTTTACAAAAAAAACAGCAAAATTTAAAACAAAAACTGTCGGTTAAATGAATGTTTGCCACAGAAGGACAAAATGTGCTTTTACATTTGCGTTCAGGTGTATCCCGTTCCTCCACCGGAAGTGGTATTCCGAACTTAGTATGGAGCTCATCTATATCCGCGAACGTAACGCGACGCTCAAGTTGCATCGGATGACCGTTCTCTGTCATATCGCCTTCTGAAATCGATCTACGCCGTTCTGACGTCATATTCGCAGTTTGCTTCATTTTCGTCTTCTCTTTCAGCAGAAGTGATTTAAATTTCTGCAAAACTGTTTAAAATCGTTCGGTTATGTCCGTGCTAAAATTATGTGATGAATAAATTATCGTAAGTCTCGTAAGTGTATTGTGGCTTGCAAAATGATATCTAAATGTTGTTTTTTTTTCAAAATGCATCACAAGCGTTAACCATCAGTTTATGTTGAACGCCAAACAGTTGTTGAATATGCATTATATATCTTTATAATAATGCATATTGTTTCGGATTTTAATACCCTGTGCTGGTAAGGATCTCTAATAATATTTTGAAATCATATGAAAAAGCAACCGTGTTGTTTTATATAGTAACCATTGTTGGTTAAGATATTACATGAAATACGTCTAATGTTACATACAATTCATAATTGAAATCTAGTTAGACGTAACAATTGTATGTAAAAAATGGACTAATTAAAACAATTATAAATAGCCATCCGATGTACAAATCTATTAACTCATGTTACATTTGTTTCATGTGTTTGCTTTTAAATTGCACGGAACAGCACGTTTTGTTTTCAATGAATTTTCCATCTCGGATAAGTTTTCCATTCTTTATATCACACAGTTACTAAAATTAAGAAATTTATCGTAAATAACCTGAATCCATTTTATTTAGCGCTCAAACTTTAAGCTTTGCACATTTAAAACCTACGATCATATGCCGCTTCGATGTATGGTTTACTATATGTGAATGGTAGTTCACAATGTAAATTGCTTTATCTCAAAGAATTGAGGTTAGGCAAAAAAAAATAGGTCCGTTTCCGGTCGCCCGACCGTGTCTCCAGAATCGGCGCCAACCCTCAACTTTTTATTGGGGTCGCCAAAAAAAAATAAACAAAATGTTCATTTTCGTTTATTTCGGTTCATTTCTCCATTCTAGTACCCGAAAGACAAACAAAAAATGAAGTCGTTACCGCTCGTTTTTTGTCCGTTCGTATTCGGGATACATGTCGTTACTTGCGAAAAAACAGAATCACTCTTTCTCGAAAAAATGTCATGTAATAATTATTAAAAACATGTATACAAACAAAGGAATATTCTTAAAGGTAACCAACGCTGTTTGTTAAATTACTTGATGTGTTATCACGTGTGTAGGTGTCAAATATTTAACAACGTTGCAAAGATCAAAAACAAGATACATGCATAAATAACACATATTGTGTTTGTTTTCATGCCAACGCTGCGTCTATTGTATTTAATGTGATCTATAAATTTGATCAGGGAAATATGTATCTTGACCAGTGTCTGGTGATTTTAAAACGTGTTTGCAATGGTGCACTTGACTTACGATACTGGGGGTGTTTTTCTCAATGGTTATCAGCAGGCAGAGATTTATTTCAAACGAATCTATGCAGACCTTGTAAATGTGGTTGTGATATATTGCGAATATCCGGGACAAAAGTGGACAATGTTTATCCTTCTCAATTTAATGCAGATCAATGAACATGCGGAAATATTTCTTTGATCTACATGTTATCTTTGATATTCCTAAATTTAGACTAAATCAACAGCCTTGAATTGTAATGCGGGTACATTTGATAACGAACTCTTATTTCCGATAAATATCAGTTACATAACCGGTTTAGTTGATTTCATATATCATTTTATCTAAAATTCGAATCGATTTACAGTTCACTTGGTTTTTACTAATTTAACTTATATTTGTGAATACATACATGTATAAACATCGCACCATGTTATGGGTTGTTTTTCTATGCAGTACCGTAGTTCCGTAGTTGTAACATTATTGTACCAATCTGTATTGAGCATGCAGAATTCGAAATGATTCCTACGAAAGGATCAACGTGGTGTCGGCTCTTTCCTTTTGAAGACGGTATGTTTAAAATAAAATTAACTTAGAGCAGTGTGAGGTTTTAATCGGTTTTAAATGACTGTACATATTCTTTTAAATCATTCATATTCGTCTGCATGAAATTTCTCGGTGTTTAAAAAAAATATTTTTTTCGTGGGCACGTAATTTCGGGGATTTCCGATTTTGGAAAGAAAAAATAAGAATTTGCGTCCGTCCTTTTCCGATGTGTTTGTGTTTAATTTGTCGATCGGTAAGCCCACTAAATTAATAAAAATTAATATCCCACGAATAATGATTTTACACTCCGCACAGGCTAATCAGGAACGTCACTTTCCCCTCACATAGTTTTTCCCTAAGTAGAGACTTCCTTCAAACGAAAAATAGCATAAAAGCGGATAGTGTCGTCCCTGATTAGCCTGGGCGGAAAAACCCCGTTTCCCCAGAGCGAGGATCAATCACATAATATTCTTTTTGAGTTTATGCATGCACATTGCTGTTCTTAATTGATTTTAAAAAAATAGTTTGTAGTTCAAAAGAACTTACCTGTATAGTTTGAATTTTAGAACACCTTCCCAAATATAATTATCTGCCTCCGATCCAGAACATGATTAAACACGCCTCCTGGCATGAACACGCGGCTGTTGTAATAGTCCGCCACTATTACGTGACCTAGAGCGTCCCGACAGACACCGTAAGGGCTCTTCAACTCTGAGTATCTGTAAAACTGTCCTAAAAGCCTATCCCAAAACTAGGTGACATGCCGTTATAACCAATACTGTATTACTCACAGTATGTAATAAATTTCCGGTGACTTATTCATGGCCATTCACTTTAAGTATGCGACTATTTATCGCGTAAACACGTTAAATGTTACTTTCAATCGTAAACCAGTACTTTGTTATAAATAATAATTCCATATAAACACATGTATAAGTACATGGGCCATATTTTATGGGTCCTACTTTTATTTAACTCGTTGTTTGCATACTACGCAAAATATTTTAAAAGTTAAAGCTGAAGTCCAAGCAACTAAGTTAAACTTCAAGTATACAAAAAGTTAAGAACTCTACGAAAAATATATCGTAGTAATGACGCAAAATATGAGGTATGGACTTTATTCGAATTTTAGGAATTTACTTAACATTTATTCACCTAAGAAACTCAGTATCAGTAGAGCTGGTTTGAGGACGCATGTACTTGTGTACCAATGTATATTGTACTACCTATCGGATAAAATCATAAAAAAGTGTGGTAACATAAACAGTACCGGTACTGGTTTAATTCAATCCCATATATATATAACTGACTTAACCCTAGCTGTCTGCCCAGATTCTGGACTTCTAAGTGCATCTTGAATACGCAATCATAAGTCGTGAACATTTCAGATAAAAACGCCATAAATTTGCAGTGGCTAAATATACACACCACTTATATTGAAGATAAGATCATGGGTTGCAACATCTAAAAACTATTCGGTTAAATATAATGTTTATTTTTTATGCAAATTCAACAATTGTTATACTAGTTGAGATTATAAGGCGGTCGTCCTTAACAATTTGTTTTAATATTGCTTTAGGACGCGAATGAACTTACTGAAAACTGGTCATAAAACGATAAAAGCTCTAAAACCCTTTACATTATTTCAAAAACGAATAACAAACAACGTGGCGCCCACGAAATGGTAGGTAAAATAAACCTGCTTTCAGGAAATATATTTTAACATATTTGCGTCACCAAGCTTTTCGATAACCTCATACCTAGGAGATAAAGGTATTTTGCAATTATATAAAATACCGTGCACATGTATATAAAGTTTATCAGGAAATCGGAAATACATGCAAGCTACAAATCAGATCACTCCCCTATTTCGTTGGAATTGAATTTTCGAAAAATATAACATGGAAAGGGCCGGGGGAATTTCATAATTCGTAACCTCATGACCTAGAATAAATAAATTGAAGACATTAAGCAGCAATATGTCTTACCTGTGTATAGCAGCTTCAAATCCAAAACGAGAAAAGAAAGAGAATATTATATTTTAAATAGCAATTGAAGACATTGAAAAAAAAAAGAAAGCATTGAAGAGCTCAATCTATTGCATCAAGAACTCTCAGTCATACGGAATTTGAAAATGAAAGGCAATTTCATTAGAGCTAAGGCAAAGTGGATTGATGAAGGCGAAAAACCCTCAAAATATTTTTGTAACTTAGAAACACAATATGCACCTAGTAAAAACATTCCTTTTATTGCAAACGATGAAGGTCAACGGCTATTTGACAATCATGGTATTTTAAAGAAGCTGCCCAATTTTACAAAAAATTGTATACAAAGTATGTCATTAATGACTCTTACAATATACAAGATGACCTTAAAGGCATAAACACCATTAAATTAAGCGCTGAACAATCTCAATCATTAGAAGGCCTTCTAACACTTAAGGAAATATGAATAACTTAAAAAAACAAACATGAAGCATGACAAAAGCCCAGGATCAGATGGTCTTACAGCAGAATTTGTTAAAGTTTTTTGGAAAGATTTAGTCCATTTAATAGTGAGATTTTACCTCTGGAACCATGTCAGTACAATGCATAATCACATGTATACCTAAAGATAATAAACCCAGACATTTTGTGAAAAACCTAAAGCCATTAACGCTTTTAAATGTAATTTACAAGCTTGCATCTGGGACTATTGCTAACAGATTAAAAACTATCCTTGATACCCTTATTTCTAAAGATCAGACAAGATTTATTAAAGGCAGATATATTGGTGAGAATACCAGACTTTTATATGACAATATGAAATATACAGAAGATAACAATATCCCTGGACTATTGATGACCATCGACTTTGAAAAAGCGTTCGATACCCTTGAGTTTGATTTTATAGAAAAAACAATACATTATTTTAAAATTTGGTAAAACATTGAAAACATGGATTACACTTTTCCTACATAATATCTTGACGGCAATTCAAATCAATGGGTTTTTATCAGAATTTATTACAATTTAAAGAGGCTGCCGACAAGGAGATCCAATATGTTCTTATATTTTTATTCTTTGTGCTGAAATTTTGGCAATTAAAATAAGAAATTGTAATGCAATTAAAGGTATAGTGATAGACAATATTGAATATAAAATCTCTCAGTTTGGTGATGATACATCTCTGTCACTGGATTGCACCGATGTTTCCCTAAATGCTGCCATTTATCTTTTAAATAACTTTGCCTTATGTTCTGGATTAAAAATAAATTATGACAAAACAAATCTTACATGTATATGGATTGGCTCCAAAACGTATAGCATGCAATCAATAAAAACTAAATATAAACTAGTCTGGGGCACAACACACTTTAAAGTTTTAGGAATAGTATTGGATGTTGATTTAAAGAAAATGATAGAAATAAACGTCTCAAGTAAACTGGAAAAGCTGCACAATATAAACATTTTTGGAAAAGAAGAACGTTAACACCCATAGAAAAGATAACTGTTGTTAAATCACTACTACTTCCCCTTTTTACACACCTGTTTATAGCTCTTCCTAGCCCAGGAGAAAAAGTTTTAAAACAAGTAAATAGCCTTTTTTCCAGTTTTATATGGGATGGACCTGCAATAATTAAACAAACTATTGCTATGAAATCATATGATGATGGAGGAGTTGCAATGACTGATATATATGCTTTTGAAATAACTATGAAAATGACATGGTTAATGAAAATTGTATCAAGTAATGGAAAATGTTTCCAACTAGAATATTCAATGTTTGATGTGAAGAAAATGTTCTATTTAGGAAAGAATTACATATAAAAATTATGATAAGTTTAAAAAATAGTTTTTGGAGAGATGTCCTTACATGTTACATTGGGTATATTAGTAAACAAAATGTCATTAAGTGTAAAGATATCCATGATATGCCGTTATTTTATTACCACAATTTTAAGATAGGTATGAATCTTATATTTAATAAAAATATGTATGATAGGGGAATTAGATATGTAGGAGATATAATGTGCACTTTTGAGAGATTTTTAAAACAATCTGTATTGGAAAATCTCATTGGCGTTTAAATTAACTTCCTATTTTATAGAGTTTAATCAGAACAGTGAATGCATTTATCAGATTATCAGAACTTTCATTTATAAAAAAGACAAATATACAATGTGCATTTATATCATTTTACTTGAATAACATAGTATTTGGGTATAATCAAAACAAACTTGTTTATAAAGGTTTTAGCTATAATACAGATATACTCACTTGCCATTCAAAATGAAATACACTTTTTAATAACGTTGAATGGACAAAGTGCATGTATTTGTTTTTATTATATCTAGAGACACATACACTCGGTGGTTCCAGACACGAATTGTACACAGAATCCTAGGAACTAAATCTTTGTTATTTAAATTGAACACTGTTCATGACAATGTATGTTCCTTCTGTAATGAAAATGAAGAAACCCTATTACATATATTCTGGGACTGCATTTTTACATAGAGAATTGTTAATTTTGTTGTAGAATTTTTAAGATCACGTTTTGAGCAAAAATGTACTGATATTTCATGTCAGACAATGTTATTTGGGTGTACAAGTATTAACATGACTGATATTAATATTCTTATTCTTTAAATTCAAAAATATGTATTTGTATGCACGAGAAAGGGTCTATTATCTTCAATAAGGGGCTGAATAATCTTTGCGTAGCATGGGAGATTCAATCTAATATGAAATTTCAAGAAAAGGAACAACTTAACTGGTTAATTGTAAAAACTTTTCTAGATCAATATAATAGTGTTATTGTTAATTGTATTGTTTGCTTAAAATATTTAATACCATGGTCGTTTGATTAATGTTTTAATTGTCTGAAGTCCAAACATTTGATTAAAGTTTATGATTTTCTGAAGTCCAAACAGTTTTCTTTTTTTGTAATATAACATGGCATTTGTGTATGTGTCTGTGTGTGTGTGCGCGCGCGCGCGCGTGTGTGTGTGTGCGTGTGTGTGTTTGATCTGTATGATTGTGTCTATATAATGGAATGCATGGATTTTATTTACCTCTATTATATCAACCAAGTTTAATTGTTAAAAAAACTATATTGTATACTAACAACATAACATGTAAACTAACGATACACTTCGTACTGTATGGAGGTGAATAAACGCTATAAATTAAAAATAAAATAAAAAATAACCATGCATCGGGCCGAAACCTTGTATTTGTAATGCTTATTTCGTGAACGTTTTTCTTTCCCATTTACGCAGATGAAGTCATTGTGCTCAGGCCGCACGGCCTCATTCATATTACATAATTATACATGTTTGTACCTCTTTTCATGTTAACATTCATCTAGTGATGTCCATGATATCTGAAAGACTTATCATTAGATACATCTTAAATGATTAAAAAATGCGAGTATAACATGGACATATGATATGATTATTTATTATATGATTAACCTGACACGAATCTTAATCATGATTTGGTTGTTTTGTTATACTGACGATTTACATTGTGCAAGTCATAATAAAAACACATGTTCTGCTCTGTTCTGTTCTGTTCTATGATATAATTGGCCTGCACTGGAATGGCATTCTGGAGACCAAGTCTCACTTTCTCAGGTGTTGAACGGTAAGCTACACTTCTTTTCACTCGTTGTAGTTTTGGCAGAAAGTATGGACCGCTTTCATTCAAGACCGAATTTAGGTGTTGAAGTCTTCTGTTGAACACTTAATTTGTAGTTTTGTTTCAATCTTCGTGATTTAATTTACCAAAACTTTCTTCTTCGGTGCCTCGTCCAGTTACTTCCATTTAAATGCCTTTGTATAATTTTGGAAACACAACACTTTAAATAATCTTATATTGACATTTCAATTTGTGACGTCATTTGTAATGTTATGATCATGTGACGTAAAATCGCCTGACTTGAACGGTCTTCTCTCAGAGCCCTACAAAGAAGCGATTGTAATGTAACCGTGGTAACCGTCTTGCAAGAGATTGATATCGAGTATTGAACAAAATTCCTGCCTTGATAAAACAAAAATTGAGATCGAGGCTGAATATGAAATTGCCGGGATTGCAAAAAGGGGCAGTTTTATGTTTAGCGGATAAAATGTTTAATTTATTAATATACTATTGTTGTATTTGTCGTTAAATGTGTCACAGTTGGTGTAACTTTTGTATAATTGTACCTGTTTGATATTCTTAGTTTATAATGTAAGGTAACATTATTTGAAGAATAATCAAATTGCCACTTTTGATACTCATACTGTGATGGGCTTTTTGATTTGTTCATTGAATAAATATAATTTATAGATCATAATTGTATGATTTCCAACATTGAAAACAATAGTAAGCATTGTAATCAACATAGTTATGTCTATAAAACTTTTGTTTTGTTCTGCTAAAAATAACGAATGATATTTTTTAGAACTTTTTCTTTTCTGAATTATTGTATTATTTTCATTACTTTCATACTTCATATTGAAAGGCGTGAAACAAGCTCTCCAAAGATATTAAAGAAACACAAAGATATTACCAGCAAGTAAGAAAATCGAACAATAACAAATTAATTAAACAATAATGTCCCAACACCCAAAAGTACTGTTAAATTTCATTCTATGTAGTGAATCATCTGTGTGTACACACCAGAGAATAATACCTGCATGTATATTATTGATATATGGTGCAAACTAACGAACGATTCGTTAACTCATTTTCTCACCAGGAGTAATATAATATGATTTTGTTTTTAGAAAGGTGTTAGTTACTTTAAATGAATACTTACATTTTGCTTTACTAGTACAGTAGTACTCCATTTTAATAAAGTCAGTGAGGCTGTCCGTTTAGCGTAAAGGTTGGTACACGCGCTTCTTACCTAGGCGACCCGGGTTCAATACCCGTTCACGGCGGAAGCATGCGAGTTTGGTTAGTGGTCACCATAACGGACACGTGGGGTTTCATCCGGATACTCCGGCTCCCCCCACACACAAAACAAGACCACACCAAATTCGATAATCTTTCAGTAAAAAAAACTAAAGAGCTGGAATTGCAGCTATTATTCAAATTCATCCCAACTTTCGCGAGTCTAGTAACTTCGCGCTCTTATCAAGTTTGGCTTATTGTGAAAAGGGCCTATTGGATAGGAATGCGGGACAGACCTCGTGTGAGCACATAATGTAGTCTTGTTTGTGTATGTTTCAATCCTGTTTAAAATGAACGTATTATTACTATTACCGTCGTATACAAGTAACTACACATGTACCTAGTTATCGAATTGTTATCAATGGATACTAATTCTACAAGTAGGCTTCGCAATTTAAACGTTTGTCCTAGATTATATACTAGAGTAATTTTAAATTGTTGTTAATTTGTTTGCTTATCGCAGAAAGTGGATTACTGTCCTTACACTTATACAATAATCGATCAACATCTGTGCAGATAAATTAAAAGCACTCGGGAAACTTCCTCCAGTGTCAAAACAAAACACTTGACGATAATCAAGTTGTCAAGTTTCCGGTTTGTTTTCACTTTAAAACTTAACACAATGGTGTTAGTTTTAAAGGTGCAAAAGAAACAATGGAAACTTCAAAATCACCCCCCCCCCCCCTCTAAAGTTCGTTAATCGATCATAGAGTAATACTTCGAACAAGCTCTTCCTTAATATTTCAACACGAGAAAACGCGATGTTTGTCCGCCTTGCTGCCCTGTGGTGTTGGTCATTGTCGTGTATCACAAGTATGATCCATTAAATGGCGTGCGTCGTACTTACAAGATTAAGGAAGAGAGTCCACAAATTCACGATAGTTGCGCCATATAATGTTTTGCTTCATATATTTAGGTCTAGATTGTTTATGGTGCTATATTGTCGGTGGCTGTCGTATCGCATCGTGTTTCGCGTTAATTGTCGCTTGTCGACCTTAAATTGCGACATGAGGTATTCAATATGTAACTTACCGGATTTCGTAGAAACATTTTCTTCCAGATCCTAACGGACAATGCGAGATGCGAGTCTTCACATGTCGTGTGTCGTTGTTCATTGTCGATAGTCGTCGAATATTGTCGTATCCTATCGTGTGTCGCCTTGGTTGTCGTGAATCGTGTGTCGACCTCAACTTTCGACATGAAACTTTCCATTTTACATTCACCGGATTCCGTAAATAAAGGAAGCACACATTTATACGAAACAAGACTTAGTAAAACTATTTTTGCGAAAGACCTTCGTGGAAATAATTAATGGACTCAAATTTGTGTATAACGTTGTATATACTACATGTCCTAGTAACTGGCATCCCGTTCATATGATAGCAAGTAGGACACATATTTCTGTTGGGATATCAGTTTCATTACCTTTTAAAAATTAAGTCACCAAACGTAGATAAGAGCGATGTTTATAAGTAGTAAGCTCTCTTGCATTTGCATTCATCGAACAAGCTTTATGGGAAGATTTTTTGCTGATGGTTAAAAAATGACAGGATTTTGTTTGCGTGCGTCAGTTTGTATTTCGATTGTAGTGTTAATGTATCGATGTGTAGTTTGTATCACAGTTCAGACGCCCGTGGGACCTATTTCCGGTCTGGAAGAGACACTGACAGTAGACGGACGCCAGTACCGGATGTCGAAATTCCTCAGTATTCCATTCGCAGAGTCAACAGCAGCCGAAAATCGTTTCAAGAAGCCGATCCCAAAGGCGCCATTTTCGAGCACTTTTGACGCTACAAATATGCCTATGGCGTGCTTTCCTTCTTCTGTGAACTTTGAGTACGGAGGGTATCTTAACTTCACGGAAGACTGTTTGACACTCAACGTGTTTGTACCTCATAGATTTGAGAAGAACGTGTCACTTCCGGTCATGATCTGGATCTACGGCGGCGGGTTCTTTCAAGGCGCAACAGCAGACTATCCAGGAGAAGGCATCAGTGCGTTTGGTGACGTCATCGTGGTTACAGTGAACTATAGGCTTGGAATGTTCGGATTCATTCAGAGCGCCGACGGGAAACTTCCGGGTAACCAGGGACTTTGGGATCAGCATCTCGGAATCAAATGGGTCCACGATAACATACAAGCTTTCACCGGAAATCCCAATGAAGTCACGATATTTGGAGAGTCGGCGGGTGGCGCTTCTGTTATATTCCAGTCCTTATATCCGGGTAACCAAGGCTACTTTCAACGTGTGATTGCTCAGAGTGGCTCCGCGCTTGCTTTTTGGGCACTCCATCCTTCCCCAAACGCGGATCCGTTGGTTGCCAAGAAAGGCTGCGAGCGGGCACCGGATCCTTTAGGATGTCTTCGCGCCCTTACGCCACGGCAACTCCAAGACGGTGCTTTTTCATTCTGGAAACCAGTTGTAGATCGGGAGTTTCTTATAGCGTCCCCGCATGAAATTGTGTTTGGCAACGATTCTCAGACAGAAAGCGCGCGAAATTTCTTTGCGTCTCTGGGCCTAATGACTGGCGCCAACAATTTCGACGGCGCGTTGAATCTGTTTGGTTTGTCATCTACTCTTAACATAACAGACATAAACACGTTTAACTTAACACGATATCAATTTACCGATAGTATCATACCTCATGCAATCTCGGACGTCATCAAACCAAAGAACGATAAAATTGCCGCCATAATGGGAACCCTTCTTGATTTCGAGTACACGGACTGGCAGCGTCCCAATGACAGCGCCACCATGTGGTTTAGTACCATAAACATGTCGAGTGACTCGGGATTCTTCTATCCGGCCGTGTCGACGGTGAAAGGGCACGCGGCGCTCCGGAAGGGGAAGACGTATTTGTACGAACTGAGCGCTGTCCCCACCACGCATTTCATACCGACACCTAGATGGATACAAGGTGTGTGTACGCTCTTGTGTGCATACGTATATGTATCAGACTATGGCTATAAATAATATATTTAAATACTCGATGCCTGTAAGAAATACGTATATACAGTATTGTAAGTAATTATTACACAACTTATTTTTTTCGGAATTATATTTCATTCGTTTCAATAAATTTTCCCACGACCCTCCTTATCTGCAGATTTTGGAAATTCAAAAGTTTAAATCCCGTTCCAAGGTTCTAACCACGCAGACGACATTCAGTACGTGTTCGGGTATCCGCTGTACGCCGGACCTCGCAGTACCGGAAACTACACTGAAGAGGAGCGGCGACTCGCCAGGGGCATGGTTAGCATGTGGACGAACTTCGCCAAGTCCGGGTAAGTATGGTAACCATGTGGACGAACTTCGCTAAGTCCGGGTAAGTATGGTTAACATGTGGACGAACTTCGCCAAGTCCGGGTAAGTATCGTTAACATGTGGACGAACTTCGCTAAGTCCGGGAACTGCGTCAGATTTCAATTATGAAACAAGTGTTGTTAAGTTTCCTCATGGGAGGCGTTAAGAATTCACTTGTCCGTCCGTCCGTGACCTTAGAAGTTTGTATCTGTATCTCCTTTTAAACGCCTACGTGAAAAGCGCTCGCCTTATAATGTCTCTGAAGTTTCATTCTTTTTATAACAGTTTACCTGTAACGCGGTATCAAACTATTTTCTTTATATGTCAAAATTTCAAGTTGTTATAAAACACACTACATATGCGGCATATCAAGTTAGTTATTTGAAATCAACATGTTCCATTTGTTGGTTAAAGAATGAGTGACATGTAGAAATAGTGAACACATTCAATATGGTTCAATCAACGCATGTTCGTCCTCAAAATGACCTCTTTTTTGCCAAAGACATTGCGTGTCAAACTTAGTGAAACTGAACGAATTATGGCCATTTATAAAGTCTAATTGGCATTTGTTTTATATCCATAGGGACCCAAACAAACCGAGAGACGCACGCCGGTTTATCAACGCCACTTGGGCCGAGTATGACCTTTACTCTCAGAGCTTCCTACAGTTCACCAATCAGGAAGCACTTCCGGGGTCTCGATTTCAAGCGCGCCGGATGCAACTGTGGTCGGACCTAATACCGACAATCGTCCAAATCGAGACGCCCCAGGCACACGGCATAGAAACGGTACACGTTCCGGAAATTATAATTGGAAAATAATAAATATTTAGTAGACAACGTTTATTTTTCACCAGTGTTTTTTTTTGTTCGTACACTACTCAACTACAAGTAATTGTTTATAAGTCGATGTGTGATAAAATAAATAAATAATGATAACTACTTTTTTACATTGATTCCTTATTATGTGATTATTTAGCAAAATAGGTAATGTGTTTTCTGTAGACAACAGTATATTGTTAAAAAAAGTTTGGTTAACAACTGTTATGTTTTACAAAATTTATTTGTTTCACTAATAAAACATCAAACACGCACCTTATTTATATCTTAAATTGGGAGACAAAGATTTCGGTTCTGTTTATTTATTGATAGATGAGATATGATACTATTAAGGTAACGTACACTATTGACGCTTATAGACATTTATCGGGTAATACACCCGTCTAGTACAAGATCGTATTAAATACGTGTTACTTAACGTAACAAGCTAACTGTTGTATCAAGTAGGAGGGCTAAGTGTTCGTTATAATTCAGTACACATTTCATGCAAATAATTCGGTTTTGCTTCTCACCTATTTGTTTTTAATTTAAACTTCACGGATAATACATATCACATTGTCACGCCAAAACCTTAAAGGCACTTGTCCACAGATTTTTACATGTTTTGAAGTTTGTCATTAAATGTTTTGAAGTGATAAATGTTACCACAAAAACACACCCGGGCTCGAACCACTGACCCTTGGAGTAAAAGTCAACAAACCTTGTTATGTCACAAAATATAACGATAACAACAGAACGTTCTAAATTATTCAATCGTTTCGCGTGTGTTACGCTTTATACTTTCCAGTTTTTAAATCGTCATATAATGGATATTTTAGTGCACGGTAAATGTTCAGTATTACTGTTTCCTTGCAAAAAGCATAACTACATCGAAAATTTGCAAATCTGAAACATTTTTTTTTCAATTTTGTCCATTTATCTAAGCGTGAACAAGTCCATTTAAAGGGACATATCGACCGTTAATACTGTATAACATTTTTAAAAGTAATAGTTACTTTTGAATAGTATGCATTAAATGGTTGAAAAGTATACTTCGTTTTTATTAAAGCACAATATATTTGCCCTCGGTCGAACTTAGCGGGCGCGGCAACGTCAGTATTAGTAGGAAAAGATTATGTATGAAATAAACATGAATTATCTCTATACGCATGCGCAGTATTGAGAATAGGACTTAAATGTATTAGTTTTTTTTCATCAATGTGAACAAACATATTTGATACTTAAATCTTTTCATCAACGATATCGTCAATGTAGCATTGGTGCTCGATACATATCTGTTTTAAAAGAGGGAATATTCATTGATTAAATTATCTATATTTATGGGTCAATAACGTCGAATGCCCATTTAATATGGACGATAAACTGGACCAATCAAACTCCGTTTATACGCATAATTCATTTGCATTATAAATAAGACGTGTACATCATGCACAAAATACTTCCGGTACATACAGTTAAATAGCCAACTCGCCAAACTGGCATACGACACATTTGGCTTTAGGACGAAAACGCAATGTTTGGGTGCCCCAGCTATATTGTCACTAACTCTGTATTACTCAAATCAGTCCTAGATACATATTAAACTAAACATAAAGCATATTTTGTATTTGTTTTCTTATAAAGAGGTTCCTTTTTTTGAACGTATTGGTATTCTCGAAGCACCGAATTAAATTATTGCATTATCAGTTTGACATCTGAACTTGCTCTGTATTATTTATGAGTCAAGTGCTGGGTGTTAAATGCAGTCAACAAAGAGGACTTGGTATTTATTCTACCTCTTCAGGGTGCAAATTTATTGTTAAGATGACAAATAACATTTCATGTAGATTTATCTGATGTTAAATGAATATTGGCACATCAAGTCGTACCCAACTAAACACACGTCACTATTGTGGGGCTGTGGTGCCTCAGTTTGAACACCTTGATCTCGCACGCTTTCAAATGCCCAGAAGACACATAGAGGTTCAGGTCCGGACTGAGCGCAAGCCCCTTAGGGTGCACCACCCCGAGGCTTCCGTCAACCGCGTGACACACAAACACGCCATCTAGTGTGAACATCGACACGCGGCTGTTGTAGTGGTCCGCCACTATCACGTGACCCAGAGCGTCTGAGCAGACGCCGTATGGGCTCTTCAACTCCCCGTCTCTTTTACCGAATTTACCAATTGATCGTATATAGGTCCCGTTTTCGTCAAATATTTTTACACAATGGTTACCGGAGTCCGAAACATAAATATTGCCTTTGGGAGAAACGCACACGTATCGTGGAGAATCGAATAGCTGCTCCTTATTCGTACNATTGAAGCACAAATGAATAAAAGCATTTCGTTTATGTTTCATTGTCGCAATGAGGTGGTTGTCAATATGATTTTAATGTTTCCTAAACCGGTAGCCATTTTTTTGCACGGATAGTCCGTTTACACTGCCCTCGTTTCTGCGATATACGGCTGCAATCCAGGACATATTGCAACCATTGTCCATGGTTAATTTGGAGAAAAGGGCATGGACTTTCGTTAATCTTTTCAGTTTTGGTTGAATTATACCTGTGGAGGCGATAAAACGTTCCTAGAAATGACCTTGTTTTCTCAACGCCATGGAACAATAACAAGTGCCGCCATTTGCAATTTTACCAACACGCATGCGCCAAAAAGGAAGTGATCTCTGGGAATGATCTTTTTTAAAGGCGGGAAACATAAAAGCGTGTTCGTCTGCATGTGCTGCACGATTAATAAAGGGACAATTGATTATTCATTTTTTGTGTGTATTATGTTGACATAGTTACTGAATAAACGGATCTGTTACGAATTATAAGCTAGCATCCAACATTTAAATAAGGGAGAAATAAATCAATTAAGGAAGCACGATTTAAGCCTGTAAGAAACTAAGTGTTAAATGTAACGCCTTATTTTTGTAGGCCTACATTCCGTCAACCCGACCGGTCTCCGAGTATTTGCTTAAGACTACGATAATTTGGTCAAAATCAAAACAAGATAAAAATTCTAATTTCTATTCAAATGCGTCTGTGGTGTAGAGAAAATACAATTACGTTTACATCGAGAGATCCCGGGTTCGAATCCAGCGACCGGCTAAATTTTAAATCGCTTTTTTTTGCTATTATAATTATTTTAGACTATTCCAAGCAGTAAAGTGCCGTAAATAAATACATGAAATGACGTAGAAAAAAAATTTGCGAACAAGACCATTTATTTCCCTAGTCAAGATTTCCCCTGGCTTACATAGATCCTGCATGTGTTTAAAAATGTATTTTAAATCCTAAGGTAAAATGAGTAATTCCTTCCTGATCTATGTATGTCCCATGTCCACATAGTGTTTGTTACAATATGAGTTGATTATGAACTATCTATCATTTTCATACATTTAAACATACGATTGCACAACTGAACTATTTTACATTCTACGTGTACATGACACTATGCATTTCTGAATATCAATGCTTAGGTGAGCAATATGAACTGAGCGATATGAACTATTTCGGGCTCGATTGCTTTTGTTTAGAAATAAAGTGCATCATGGTATTCATACTTGCAAGCATTTTATGATAGTTGTTTTTAAAAACGATATGTTTTAGAAGTTTATACAACATCTAAAATTATCAACTGAAGCATGGTTAAAACGATAAACTTGAAATGCTTAAGTTTTATAAATATTATCTTCTGTACATATTGTCCGATACGGTTTTGAGTGGAGTTCTCCATGTAATGCCATTAAGAACGCAATCAGAAGCGATAATTTTGGTGAGTTACGTTACATATTCTACGCGGGCTTATCGACCTTGATTACATGCGAAATGATGAGCGTGAGACACATGTACCGGTTATTATACAATGTTGCCGATGTTCCGGAAGAGAGACAGATCGTTCCAACAAACGTTACCACATCTGTCTTGACGGAAATACACCTGATTCTAGGTATTGGTGTAAAACTTCATACAACTAGTATTTGTGTAACAATCTATAAATGTCCGGAACAAAACATTTCGTATGTTTGTGAGTGTTCAAATACCTAACAAGCCGGTGTGCGAACTCATGTTTAGCGAGGTAGTGATTCGGTAATCTAAAGAGTTGACCAAAGAAAATTCTTTATTTTTCATATCAATAATATTATCCACTGAATTTAAATTTAAATTCAATGGTGCTTATGCAAAGTCTGTGTTTACCGTCGACTTTAACTGATGCATAAATGCAATGCGAAACCGATGCGAGAGCTCTGGACGTACCATATCTACACCGTAAACTACCATTAGTACGCAAAAGTGCTTTGGGAACGACCACCGATTGATATACTGAGCCTCGCTCTGATAAAACTGAGCTTATTGCATGTGCGTAGTCCGCACAGACTAATCAGGGACGACACATTATATGGAATATTTCGTTTCAAAGAAATTCTATTCTAAACGAAAATCCAGTCTAGGCGAAAATTGTCGTCCCATATTAGCCTGTGCGGATTGCACAGGCTAGTCTGGGGCGACCACTTTCCGCACATGCATTAAATTTAAAACCCGTTTTCCAAGAGCGGCTCATTTATAAGTGATAGTTGCCAGTTTGTGTTCTTTAAACGGCGGTCAATGGGTCTGATGAAGCAGTTAAGTGTTGTGGGCTCTTAAATTACTTCCTTCCATCTTTTTGTGACGCCCACCAAAATTTCACACAGCAGATTGTTTAACGCTTAAGCAGGACTGTTTTGAACATTTGTGGTGTATTGTTTGTGTTGTAGAAATTGGTTGAAAAGTTTCATATCATTTTTAGTTTTCTGTTTGGTGTTCAGCTTTTCGTTTTCATTCAGAAAAATGTCACTATTGACAGTTCGAAAGTGCCTTTCCCGCTTTTGTTGCTGTCGTCATTACTGCTGCTGAGGCTGTTAAAGATTGCATCCCAGCAGAAATTGTTTCTGAAGCTGATGGACAGATTTGATCTTCTTTTGTTGTGGTAAGCAGTGCTGTTGTTGTTTCTGCTGCTGATGATGTTGATGTTTCTGCTTAACTTTCCTTAGTGTTTTCTGTATTTTCATGAAAAGGACTGTCTAGGTCTAACATATTTAGAGAATAATAAATTGAATTCATTAGTGTTCATGTCATCCATTGTTAAAGTGATATTAGACGCATCTTTCACTGTTGAATTAAGCTGAAAAGAATAAANAAGTCACTTTACTGACACCTCATTTATAACATATTTCTTTGAAGAAGTATGGCCGAAGATGTGGTTGACAGAGACACGAAGGTAAATATATTCATAATTTCAGAATAGTCATATGTTTTAGTGGTGAGTCCCAGATTTTAAACTTACCAAAGTTGCATCAACAACGAAAGTACGGTTGATATGCAAATGCATTATTTTTCTCTTTCCGGGATATTGTTTGAGTATGTTGATGCTGCATTAACAAATATAAGTGTATATGAAGTGAAAACACCAAAAATAAACAACGGTTGCGATAGACACCTAGATCTATATACTGTTAGATGCGTCTAATATCCCCGCTAATATCACTTTAAGTTTCAGAGTAAAGCAGAATATACAATAATTATACATGCTTATTCAAGGGAAGTAAGTGGACATTAGTGTGTTTTTTTTGTTATCATTGTCAATTACAGAGTAGTCCCCCTTGTTGAAATTGGGGATCACGATGGGGGAAAAAAGGTTTCGGTACAACAGTGAAACTTATTGATCATTTTCAATGTTATTTTCACTGTTTCAAACAGAGAATTACCTGTTTTAAATCGCTTATGTTTCCTTATAAATTGCCAGACATCATTTGTCAGATCACTCTAGAATTAAAATCGAGTACCAAGCCAAACAAATACCGGTTACCGAAACGTTTTCAATAGATTTTTTGATACTATAAATAAATCGAATCATTTGTCCTGGCGGTACATGTATGTGCTGATATAACTGGCAAAAAAACTCAAAACAGAATTTTACATAAGCGCTTAACATTATGGAACGCCAAAATGGTCTTTTGTTGAGGGAAACTCATATGTTTGATTAGTATATAGTCATTATGTTGCGTCAATTTAACATTATGTTGGGTTTAGTTAACATAATGTTGGGTAAGCTTGACATTGTGTTGAGTTAAGTTTACATTATGTTGGGTTAAGGTAACATTATATAGGATTAAGTGGACATTATGTTAGGTTAAATTCGCATTATGTTTAGGTCAATTGACATTACGTTGGGTTAAGGTGACATTATATTCGGTTAAGTTGATATTATGTTGAGTCCAGTATTCATCCTGTTGAGCCAAATATATATATAAGTATTAAGTTTAGTCAACTTAACGCAACATACTGTAAACTTTGTCAAACATAATGTTACCTTAACCAAATGTTTACTTACCATTATGTCAACTTAATCCAACATAATGTCAAGTTAACCCAATATAATATTTACTTAAGCAAACATAATATCCACTTAACCCAACATAATGGTAACTTAACCCAAAATAATGTTAGCTTAATGCAGCATAATCGTAACTAAACCTTAACCCAACATAATGTTAACTTAACTCAACATACTATCAACTTAACCCAACATAATGTTAACCAAACCCAACATAATGTCGAGTTGACCCAGTATAATGTAAACTAACCAAACATATCAGTTACTCTCAACAAAAGGCAGTTTTGGCGTTCCATAACTTGTGCAACGATGCGTGTATCAAGTTCATTTTACGTTACATGTTTACATAACGCTCTGTTATATTTACGGAATACACTAACATCGCTGCACAGAGTTGTCAGGAAAAAATGGAAAAGGTATGCTGTAGTTATTTAGATTATTTTAAACCTTTTTGTTTTAGCTCGATTTTAGTGCATGTTTGTGTTTGTATATTTTCGAAGTTTATTAGATCCTTCCGCGCCTGAGACTGCATTAAGTGAGGACCCGGCGTGTGTCCCAGCACTCCCACATACCCGGTGATATGCTTACTAGACTCGTGAATGTGAGGACGAATTTTGAATTATAAGTGCAATGTCAGGCTATTAAGTTTTTTTTTTTTACTGAAAGATATTCAATATTGGTGATCCCGATGCATGACTTTGTTGTAGCAAAATATGGCAATTTGAATAGTGTTTTGGTGAGCTATAGTTAAAACGATTTTTTCGGAATTTTACTGTTTTCCTTAGCGACGCCATACCTGGTTCTACAAGAGGATTTTTGTGCTTTTACCTTACTTCACGTCGCGGTGGCGTATGGTGTCCGCATAGCGATCTGGAACCGTATTCACCAACCCATTCTTATACGTAAGAAGAATAAAGAACAAACTTGGAACCAAGAAAGATGCGTTCAGTGTTTGAATACATACAGCCATCCACTGGTGAAATATTTTCTCATTAACGAAATGTTCCACGTGAAGAATGATATATAAAGAGGTGGTTAATGCCAAGTTTGACTCAAAATTTAAGCAATTATTGAATTTATCACTTTAAAGAATATTCGTCATTAAGTCTAATAATTGTTTGGTGAAAACGGGCCCAGGTGGTCCGGAGTTCGATCCCCACTTCAAGCTCCAAGTATACTGGTTCTTCCCAGGAAACAGACTCGAGTGTCTAATTAGCTTAATGCCTAATTAATACATTCGAGCTAAAATCAGTAAATATATATTTAACTTCTAAATGTATCATATATTTAAAACGAATAATTCTTATCAATTATTGTGTACATGTACATATCTTACAGCATAACGTCGAAGATAACGAATGGCTGAAGCACACGAAATATATCAACCATAAAGATCCTGCAATAACAACGTTGGCGCAGTCTATAACTTCCGGTATTGCAGACGACAGGGCAAAAGCGGTGGTCATACATGATTGGGTTCGAGATAAAATCCGGTTCGGCTGGACGAAACAGTTCTGGGCGGACTCTGCCACAGATGTCCTGGCCTCCGGGAAAGGGTTTTGCAACACGAAGTCGACGTTATTCGTCGCTTTATTACGTAACGTGGGTATTCCTGCGCGTCAGCATTTCGTGACCATACACAGCGACAGCCTGTATGGCCTCGTGAAAACTGGGTCAGAGTACTTGGACCACGCGTATACGGAGGTGTGGCTGAAAACGGACAGCTACGTCATAGATAGTAAACTGTTCCGAAACGCTCAGGCCCGATTGGGCACAGAAAACAGATTAATCGGGTATGGAACAATACAGGGCGGTCAAAATATCTGGGCCGGACGCACAGACAGCTTCGCCCAGTTTGTTAACGACGGACGGGTGGATTATCTTACGACCAGAGACTACGGCGTTTTTGACGACGTTGAGACGTTTTATAAGACCGCTCTGGGAACAATCAATGGTGACTGTTTCACACGTGCCATCATTTGTTTGCTGGCAATGACTGGTCTCATAAACAAGCACACGGAATCCTTACGGAACGCCCAAAAGCTGGCGTCCTGATTTCGCATGTCATCATGTTAATTGCAAAAAATGTTATACATCCGTAAGTTTCAATTTGCGTTTCTTTTTTAAGTATTCGGTGATTTGTCTCCAAAGGTTCCGTACTTCAGTTTGTGTTAAGCTTTTTATGGCGAAATAAAAATATTGTCCGCTTAGACGAGTAACTTAAGCTCCCCGGCCTATGTTAGTGTAACTCCTTTCCAATGTTTGTGAAACTATTTTACACGAATAATGCCGGTAATTGCGTTTCCTGGTCGTCGTCATACTATTTTGAGGACAATTTATTGAGACTTGTCAGTTTTAATGTTTAGATATATATGCCTTTGCACGTTGGACAAGTCTACATTTCTAAGCTTGACCTTCCACTTAATATATTAGGCCGAATCTGCTGTTTTTTTTTACCATTTCAAGGGAGGTTACTAATATAACAAACACGGTAACGTAAAACGAGTTGTCTTTCTTCACTTGTGTGAAGGTCCGTACAATTAAATTTGTATTTATTTAGTATATGATTTCGTAAATGGAGTAAACATTTTGTTACATACATTTTTAAGTTTTCAAAGCAACATTTAAAATTGAATATGAAAAAATGTACAAATACAACACGTTAAAATCAAACAATGTAAAGAACGCAAAACATTTGACACAAACAAGTAAGATCTTTAATTAATATCACCAGACAGCTGATAAAATACATAACAAATTTACACATAACTTACGTGATTGTCTAAGAAGGACGGATTAACATTTGCAGATCGCTGGCAATGAAAGACATACCTTCAATACTTCGTATTGCTTCATGTGAACGAATCAAATACTGATGATTGAGCATCGCTGTTGGAAAACAGAGCTCAATGCACGTGTAACATGTAGTCCAAGATTAGCCTGAGCAGTCGTGTGTAACATGTAGTCCAAGATAAGCCTGAGCAGTCTGTGTAACATGTAGTCCAAGATAAGCCTGAGCAGTCGAGTGTAACATGTAGTCCAAGATTAGCCTGAGCAGTCTGTGTAACGTGTAGTCCAAGATAAGCCTGAGCAGTCTGTGTAACGTGTAGTCCAAGATTAGCCTGAGCAGTCTGTGTAACGTGTAGTCCAAGATTAGCCTGAGCAGTCTGTGTAACATGTAGTCCAAGATTAGCCTGAGCAGTCTGTGTAACATGTAGTCCAAGATTAGCCTGAGCAGTCGTGTGTAACATGTAGTCCAAGATTAGCCTGAGCAGTCGTGTGTAACGTGTAGTCCAAGATTAGCCTGAGCAGTCTGTGTAACGTGTAGTCCAAGATTAGCCTGAGCAGTCTGTGTAACATGTAGTCCAAGATTAGCCTGAGCAGTCGTGTGTAACATGTAGTCCAAGATTAGCCTGAGCAGTCGTGTGTAACGTGTAGTCCAAGATTAGCCTGAGCAGTCGTGTGTAACGTGTAGTCCAAGATTAGCCTGAGCAGTCGTGTGTAACGTGTAGTCCAAGATTAGCCTGAGCAGTCGTGTGTAACGTGTAGTCCAAGATTAGCCTGAGCAGTCGTGTGTAACGTGTAGTCCAAGATTAGCCTGAGCAGTCGTGTGTAACGTGTAGTCCAAGATTAGCCTGAGCAGTCGTGTGTAACGTGTAGTCCAAGATTAGCCTGAGCAGTCGTGTGTAACGTGTAGTCCAAGATTAGCCTGAGCAGTCGTGTGTAACGTGTAGTCCAAGATTAGCCTGAGCAGTCGTGTGTAACGTGTAGTCCAAGATTAGCCTGAGCAGTCGTGTGTAACGTGTAGTCCAAGATTAGCCTGAGCAGTCGTGTGTAACGTGTAGTCCAAGATTAGCCTGAGCAGTCGGTGTAACGTGTAGTCCAAGATTAGCCTGAGCAGTCGTGTGTAACGTGTAGTCCAAGATTAGCCTGAGCAGTCTGTGTAACGTGTAGTCCAAGATTAGCCTGAGCAGTCTGTGTAACGTGTAGTCCAAGATTAGCCTGAGCAGTCTGTGTAACGTGTAGTCCAAGATTAGCCTGAGCAGTCGTGTGTAACGTGTAGTCCAAGATTAGCCTGAGCAGTCGTGTGTAACGTGTAGTCCAAGATTAGCCTGAGCAGTCGTGTGTAACGTGTAGTCCAAGATTAGCCTGAGCAGTCGTGTGTAACGTGTAGTCCAAGATTAGCCTGAGCAGTCGTGTGTAACGTGTAGTCCAAGATTAGCCTGAGCAGTCTGTGTAACGTGTAGTCCAAGATTAGCCTGAGCAGTCTGTGTAACGTGTAGTCCAAGATTAGCCTGAGCAGTCGTGTGTAACGTGTAGTCCAAGATAAGCCTGAGCAGTCGTGTGTAACGTGTAGTCCAAGATTAGCCTGCAGATCGAAACTCAAAATTATAAATCAAACAACCTGCAGTACGTATAAGGATCAGCACAAAAAGTCAGCAAAATATTTTACTTGTAACAGTTAATTCAATTCTGATTGTTGATGTCTAGGCCTGTTTGTGTTTCTACAGCAGACTGTTGCCTAGTAACAACTGATCCCAAACCCTCGCCCATGACACTATTGAATGGTGTCTGTTAAATCTGTAAGCTGGTTAGCACGATGTCTGCCAATAGAGTTATTGTGGGTTCAGACATTTTATGCTGCACTTATCAACCAAGTAGTGAAGAATTCATAATGTTATCAACTTCCTTTTAAAGAATTCACACAATTCATAAAGTTATCCACTAAGTAGTGAAGATATCACCAAATTCATAATGTTATCAACTAATTAGTGAAGAATTCACAAAATTTATAAAGTTAAAACAATGCAACTTCCGATCTCGAAGGAAACACAAAAATAATGCTTCCTTATAGCAACCCATTTACCATGAGATATTTTATGTCAACAAGAGCTTTTTGGATCTCCACAACTTTGGAAAAACCAATCTAATCAGCAGGTTAAAACAAAGCTGAACCATTTAAGCCACTAATCAAAGTTTATATGTCACATCATTCTTCCGCAGGAAACAATAATCATAACATCATAAGATCGTTACAACACTCTTGTAATAATTGAGCCTTGCTCTGGGAAAACAGGGCTTAATGCATGTGTCCCCCCAGATAAGCCTTTGCAGTCCGTACAGGGATCAGGGATGACACTTTCCGCCTAGAAAGGATTTTCATTTAGAAGAGACTTCCTTTAAACGAAAAATTCATAAAAGCGAAAAGTGTTGTTCCTTATAAGCCTGTGCGGACTGCACAGGATAATCTGGAATGAAACTTAACGAACATGCATTAAGCCCTGTTTTTCCAGAGTGAGGCTAAAATATTTCGGATATATCCCTTCTTCAATCAAAGTGAAGCAGTTTGTAGGTGTATCTGGCCTCGGAATTAAATCGTGTTTGCATTTGGTTTCTAATGATGTTTGCTGTTGGTTTCTTATGACACGTTTGCTGTTGGTTTGTTGGTTTCTAATGACGACTGATCCAATGGCTTCTATTTGCTTGAATCAGTCTGTTACACCTTGAGTAGCTGCAAAAAAGCATTATAAAATATTATATTAATAACAGTAATAATAATAATATTAATTAAAAAAAACATCATTTTTATTATCTTTACATTTTCTAAAAATAATAATATTAATCTACCAAGCAATGATGATAAAGATAATGGTGACAGGTTATAATAACGAGGATAACTAAATGACTATTACTAAAAATAAAGACAGGTGGTTCCAGGTCAATAAATTGAATTTATTTGCATTGACCAATCACTTTTGCTAAAAAAAATAGAAAAATTGGCATAAGCTTACATTTAATATATTAGGAAGTGGTTTACTGTACAAAAGATGGGAAAAAGTAAAACATACGTTTAGTGGCAAGTAAAGTAGTTCCATGACTGCAGGATATTGAGACAACAGTGAACACTTCATCGCTGGGTATGCTGACTGCTTTAGGAGTCATTGTGTCTGGATCCAACCTACCCAGCCGACCTCGAGCACTTTTACCGAAGGAGAACACTTCAGCATCTGCCAGACAATAACGTTGAAAATATTAAAAAATATCCATGTACAGCAAAAAAACAAGAATATCCAGAACTTACAGATGCTCTGCCATGTTGCTTGTGACCTTGACCTTAAGCCATTGGCCAGAGTTAGCTCTCTATATCACATTGACATCTGGCCTTTGGCAAGAGTTAGCTCCACATAGGGCCTCGACTTTCAGCCGTTTGCTAGAGTAAGCTCCACCTGTGACCTTGACCTTCAGCGGTTGGCCAGAGTTAGCTCCGCAACTTCTGGCATTAACCTTCAGCCGTTGGTAAGAGTAAGCAATAACTCCAGGAAAGATCTAAGGGCCAAAACAACTGGACAATATGAGTGTGACACCTTGGTGGGCAAGCTGTCTAAAACTGTCACTGAAATTGGGTTAATATTTACAGAGGTCTTGGACAGCAATTTAAATGTCCTACTTTTAATCAATGATCAATAACGCAATGAAAAATTATTGAAGTGTAACGACCTTACAAAAAGCTCATGTCTATAGGAATGGTGCATATAAAGTTTCATCAAATTTGGATCATTATTTTCAGAGTTTTTCCAATAGTACCGGACAGGCAAACATTGAGTATGACGAAAATTTTGTTTGGAGAAACACCCCAAAAAACTCAAAAACATAAAAACTAAAATTCGGACGAAAGGACAAATGGCGACTATATGCCCCTTTTGGGGAATATAAAAATATATAACTGTATGACAGAGATTCATCTATAATAAAAATGTCAGGCCATCAAAAGGTAGAAGCGTACTTTGACAAACCACCACTGTAAAGACGTCCACACACGCTACCTCATACCTTGACTAACGGCAACTGTAAAGGTGACCCCACAAGCTACCACATACCTTGACTAAAGGCAACTATATAGGTGTCCCCACACGCTACCACATACCTTGACTAACGGCCACTGTAAAGGTGTACCCACATGCTACCACGTACCTTGACTAACCGCTACTGTAAAGGTGTCCCCACAAGCTACCACGTACCTTGACTAACGGCCACTGTAAAGGTGTCCCCACACGCTACCACGTACCTTGACTAACGGCCACTGTAAAGGTGTCCCCACACGCTACCACGTACCTTGACTAACGGCCACTGTAAAGGTGTCCCCACACGCTACCACGTACCTTGACTAACGGCCACTGTAAAGGTGTCCCCACACGCTACCACGTACCTTGACTAACGGCCACTGTAAAGGTGTCCCCACACGCTACCACGTACCTTGACTAACGGCCACTGTAAAGGTGTCCCCACACGCTACCACGTACCTTGACTAACGGCCACTGTAAAGGTGTCCCCACACGCTACCACGTACCTTGACTAACGGCCACTGTAAAGGTGTCCCCACACGCTACCACGTACCTTGACTAACGGCCACTGTAAAGGTGTCCCCACACGCTACCACGTACCTTGACTAACGGCCACTGTAAAGGTGTCCCCACACGCTACCACGTACCTTGACTAACGGCCACTGTAAAGGTGTCCCCACACGCTACCACGTACCTTGACTAACGGCCACTGTAAAGGTGTCCCCACACTCTACCATGTACCTTGACTAACTGCAACTGTAAAGGTGTCCCCACATGCTACCACGTACCTTGACTTACGGCAACTGTAAAGATGTCCCTGCAAGCTACCACGTACCTTGACTAACAGCCACTGTAAAGGTGTCCCCACACGCTACCATGTACCTTGACTAACAGCCACTGTAAAGGTGTCCCCACACTCTACCACGTACCTTAACTAACGGCCACTGTAAAGGTGTCCCCGCACGCTACCACATACCATGACAAACTGCCACTGTAAAGGTGTCCCCACAAGCTACCACGTACCTTGACTAACTGCCACTGTAAAGGTGTCCCCACACGCTACCACGTACCTTGACTAACTGCCACTGTAAAGGTGTCCCCACAAGCTACCACATACCTTGACTAACGGCCACTGTAAAGGTGTCCCCACATGCTACCACGTACCTTGACTTACAGCCACTGTAAAGGTGTCCCCGCAAGCTACCACATACCTTGACTAACAGCCACTGTAAAGGTGGACCCACACGCTACCACATACCTGGACTAATGGCCACTGTAAAGGTGTCCCCACATTCTACCATGTACCTTGACTAACTGCCACTGTAAAGGTGTCCCCACACGCTACCACATACCTTGACTAACGGCAACTGTAAAGGTGTCCCAACACGCTACCACGTACCTTGACTTACTGCCACTGTAAAGGTGTCCCCACACGCTACCAAGTACCTTGACTAACTGCCACTGTAAAGGTGTCCCCACACGCTACCACGTACCTTGACTAACAGCCACTGTAAAGGTGTCCCCACACGCTACCACATACCTTGACTAACGGCCACTGTACAGGTGTCTCACCACGCTACCATGTACCATGACTAACTGCCACTGTAAAGGTGTCCCCACATGCTACCACGTACCTTGACTAACGACCACTGTAAAGGTGTCCCCACACGCTACCACATACCTTGACTAATGGCCACTGTAAAGGTGTCCCCACACGCTACCACGTACGTTGACTAACTGCCACTGTAAATGTGTCCCTACACGCTACCACATACCTTGACTTACTGCCACTGTAAAGGTGTTTTCCCACAAGCTACCACATACCTTGACTAACTGCCACTGTAAAGGTGTCCCCACACGCTACCACATACCTTGACTAACGGCCACTGTAAAGGTGTCCCCACACACTACCACGTACCTTGACTAACGGCCACTGTAAAGTTGTCCCCACACGCTACCACATACCTTGACTAACGGCCAATGTAAAGGTGTCCACACAGGCTACCACATACCTTGACTAACGGCCAATGTAAAGGTGTCCACACACGCTACCACGTACCTTGATTAACAGCCAATGTAAAGGTGTCCCCACACGCTACCACATACCTTGACTAACTGCCACTGTAAAGGTGTCCCCACAAGCTATCACCTACCTTGACTAACTGCCACTGTAAAAGTGTCCCCACACGCTACCACGTACCTTGACTAACGGCCACTGTAAAGGTGTCCCCACATGCTACCATGGTGATTTTACGGTCTTTTAAAGTCGACACCTGACCCGCTTGCTTGCTGTTGAAGTCGGTCTGATATCCAAGCTGCCCAAACTGGTTTGCGCCGCATGTGTACAGCTCACCATCAACTTGAAATCACCATTCCAGAACAAACTATTATTACTGATATGTCATTTATATTCCCGGGCATGACATATCCTGGTTTTTAAAAAAATAACTTTTTCATGGACTTGTTAAGTCATTGATTTCTTATTTTGAAAAAAAAAAAATGAATTTGTGACAGTCATCTTTTAATGTGTTTGTGTTAAATTTATGGAAAGGTCAACCCAAGAATTCAATGAAAATTAATGTCCAGGGAATAATATATATGTGATAAATTTGTAAAAATAATATTATTTTAAAAAAAGTTTACAGTGTAATTGCTGTAAATGATAGCTGTTAATGTGCGGGGAGTAAATACACATATACCAGTACATTGTATTCCTTTCATACCAAGTGATTGCTAACACAGACACAATAAAAACACCTTTCTTAAACAAGGAACAGTTTTTAACAGAAAAAGATATTTAACACATATGTTAGAGAGAGGTATTGAATTTAATTGAGCCTCACTCTGGAAAAATGGGGCTTAATGTCTGTGCTTTAAATGTCGTCCTTGTTAGGGATGAGAGTAGTTCATGTGACCGTGGTAGGGATTAGAGTGAATTGAACTGTTGTAAAGAAATTTTATAATAAGATACATTATGTTGAGATCTTATTTGGTATTGCATGTAGGGTGATGGGGTCAGGGTCACCATTACTTGTAATATAAAATTGTTCTTTGCTTAAAATTTGAGAACAATTTGGAAAAACTGGGCTAACTGCTAGTGCGTCAAGTGATGTCCCAATTTAGCCTGTGTGAACTGCACAGGCTAATCTGGGACGACACTTTAAGCACATGCATTTGGCCCCATTTTCCCAGAGCGAGGATTCTCCATACTGGCATACATCAGTTTCACTTCCTTTATACGCGTACACATGCTCACTCACCTGTTACAATTGCAGAGTGCGACGTTCCAGTTGCAACTGTTTTTACAAGGGAATTTCCTATAGGAGGGGAAGTCACTCTAGTGAAAGTCCTCACTTCTTCCACTGATTTTGTAGTGACTCCCTCCCTTGTGTTTTCGTCCAAACAACATTTGTTGTACCTAAAACGGTAAAAAAAGAAAATTGTGTTTATTTCTTTCCTTAGAAACATACATTTTAGCCATATCCTGGGAAAACTGGGCTTGATGCATGTGCGTAAAGTGCCGTCGCAGTGTTATCTGCACAGGCAAATCTACTTTACTTTATGCACTTGCATAAAAGCTAGTTTTCTCATAGAGAAGCTTATTTAACCCTTTGCATGCTGGGAAATTTTTCGTCTGCTAAAATGTCGTCTGCTGAATTTCTAAAATTAGCATTTTCTCCGATTTTTTTGTAAAGAATACTATCAGAATAGCAAACAGTTTGGATCCTGATGAGACGCCACGTTCTGTGGCGTCTCATCTTCATCCAAACTGTTTGCAAAGGCCTTTAAAATTCGGTTCCAGCGCTCAAAGGGTTAAAACACACAAGAGGCGTCAGAGTTGCATAAATATACCAAAGTTAAACGCTGAACTTATTACTGTATTAATTTGCATGCCAGGTTATTTGTGTGTGGAGTATTGACTCTTTCTTTCCTGAAATCTTGGATGTCAAACAAGATTTTATCTCCTCAACATTTGAAGGAAGAAATTACAACCTTCAACAAACAAGCAAATTCGTAGAATTGATATCCCCCACAACATATGCTTTGTATGAGGATGGGTGCAAATCGGACGGACAAACATACTGACAGATGGACGGACGGAGGACAATAACTCAAAACTAAGACAGAGGAAGGTTCTTGAGCCTTCAATATTTATTTAGGTGAATTAAAAAGTCGTGCGTTTTCCACAAAAACATTCAATGTTAATATACACTAAATTTAACAGATGGTGTACAATGCCATTTGGCGTGCATCATCCTCTTATGCATATATATATACTCATACCAAGTTTCAATGAAATCTGTCAAAGCACTTCCAAGATATGGCTCCAGACACAAAAAAAGCACTTTTTCAGTCTTCAAAGGGCCATAACTCCAATATTATGCGATTGTGTACAATGCCATTTGGCGTGCATCATCCTCTTATCC
>VMBQ01001139.1:49561-63457 GCA_007657795.1 Dreissena rostriformis | reverse complement strand
TATATGTCTTTCATTATCATTTACTGTGATATTACTATATACTGTGATATAAAACTGTTACTGTGACTGTTGATTTAATTTGAATGTTAATATAGATAGATTTATTGTGTCTTATCTAGTTGCTGTATGATTATTCTTTAGCATGGCAAATAATTTTATGTTAATTTTTAAACACTTAAATTGTGATAACTTCTTAATAATGTCTAGTCTAGAACTTATCAGAATATATTCTATGCATTTAGGTTAGTGTAACTTAAATATGTTATATGTCTTTCATTATCATTTACTGTGATATTACTATATACTGTGATATAAAACGTTGTCTCCTATGTCACACAATATTATAACTAAAGGACCACAATGGAAATAAGGGTTTAATTGCAAACCCTTTATTGTGCAATCCTTAAAGTATAATGTTGATTGACATGGCTTTGTTTATACATGCAGGTTGTTTTTATTACTTATTGTGTGTATATAACATGCTGCCATGTAAATCTATGCATTTTATGTTGAAATAAATCTATCTATCTATCTATTTATGAATAGGCTTATTTTTTTAGACACTTTAGAATTTGGTTACCTGCACATACTCCCTTAGTTCAGTTTTGTTAAGTTTAAACCTATTTATTTTAGCTTGATTGAATTGAAAGCCTAAGGCTTATTTAAACGCTGTCTGATCCGCTTCTTGGGTAGAACCAGTGCTTGTTGTTTTGGGAGGAGAATACACCCACAGAGTGGATCGAACCTTTGACCTCCTGGATGCAAAGCTTACACCATATGCACTACGCCAAGATGACCCATGCTTTCTTAGTAAGGATCAAACTCACAATCTCAAGTGTGATTAGATTTTAAGCATAGTAATGGTTCTGTGTCAAAAAATTTAATAAGAAATTGAAATATGAAAGGCATAAAAATACTCAGCCCTAGGAGTGTAAGAGCCTTGTTCTAGGTAATCTGGAGCTTAATGCAGACCGCACAGGCTTATCAGCAATGACACATTCCGCCTAAACTGGATGATCGCAAAGAAGAGAGTTTGTTTAAACTAAAAATACCATAAAAGCGATAATTGTCGTCCCTGATTTACCTGTGGGGACATGCATTAAGCTCCAGATTTCCCAGAATGAGGCTCATATATATGTTCTTAACTTACCTATTGCTTCCAGAGCAGTAGAGCTTGTTGTCAAGGGTAATAATCATCGAGCAGTCTACTCCACAGTTCACAAAACATGGACTGGACCCCTCTGGAAAACTCACAGCTTGAGGCGTGGTATGTGAATCCGCGTTACCCAGTCCAAGCCGGCCTGTTGTTACATTAGTTTATATTGTTATTGTCTGTTTTTTATTTTGTGCGGTGTTTAATGAACTTTGTGTCATTATGTGACGGTCAGTTTCCTAGGAAAACTTAGTGATAAACCAAGTATTCAAATCTGGCCTACATAAAGTGTAACTTAAGCCATATTTTGACCAGGCAGCATGGCTTTGACGTAAGGCAATATTCATCTTATTTTTTACAAGTATGGTGAATCTTAAGTTCGAATGAGGCAATCTTACAATTCAACAACGATAATAAAAAATATTATTGCGTGATATTGCAGACTAAATAAATAAAGTCTGTCTTATTGAAAATACTTAATAACAAGAAGCAACAATTGTTACCATTATCTCCTCTCCCCCATGCAAACACCTGATTCTCATTGGTCACTGCCAGAACATGTGATGCCCCACATGACACCTGCACCACCTCGTAACCAAGCAACGCCTCAACGATCTTCGCCTTTAATGAAAGGTTACATTACACTTCAAACTGCTGGCCTTGCACTTCCAAAACATAAAGATCATGAATGGTCATTTAAAAAAAAATGTACAGCTTACCTTTTATAATCTGAATGAGTATTATTGACCTAGCAAATTTGCAACTGCAAAATTTAAAATGGCAGCTAAAACATGTGCTGCAACCAATGGTATTGCTGCCACAATGACCTATATACAGTGTATAAGGTGAGAGTAGACTGGTGTCCTATATACAGTGTATAAGGTGAGAGTAGACTGGTGTAAGATGATGATGCAACCAATGGTATTGCTGCCACAATGACCTATATACAGTGTATAAGGTGAGAGTAGACTGTTGTAAGATGATGATGCAACCAATGGTATTGCTGCCACAATGACCTATCTACAGTGTATAAGGTGAGAGTAGACTGGTGTAAGATGATGAATGATCACTTCTGTTTGTTATTACGCTTTTGATAAAGAAACACACAAATACATCATTTCAAAATTAAAAGTCTCTTTGTTTTAACTTTATCTGGGGTGGAATTCTGAATAATTCTGAGAATTAACGCTTAGATATTTTCTATAACTTTCATTTTAGCTTAATTATGAATACTCTATGTTTTAATCTTAGAACTTTCTTTTAAAAATTTGGTAAAAAGTAACACCACAAAACAATGCTCATTATATCATAGAATATTTCTAAAATCTTAAGTAAGAAAGGTTTAGAATACCACCCCTGGACATCAAAACTAGGTTGAAAATACTACAAGTTCTACGCGAACCTGTGTGACATCATTGAGGTTTCCGTGTCCAAGGCAACCGTGTGCGCCACTCCCGTACGTCATGAGGATCCCACGATCTGTGAGGCACGCCACAAACAGGTCTCCGCACGCCACGTGTTGGATCGCAACGGCAGACTGACCTTCCAGGAACCGTGGGAAGTATCCGGGTGAGCCCGTATCCAAGGCTCCCGGGATTAGGGAATCAGCCCCTACTCCCTGAGACTGTAAGGACATTTTGATAATTTGTAAAAGCATTTGAGTAGGCATACATGTAGTTATAAATAAAAACGCAATTAGTCACTAGACCATATATGGAAATATTCTAGATTCAAATTCAAGAAATAAACATTAAGTTTTAAGTGTTCTACATATGAGTCACATGGACTTTTCATATTGACAATAGATTTGAGGACACAAGTCTGAACACAAGTCTGAATGACAAAGTCATTTTACCATGTCCTTTTTATTTGTAAGCAATGAAGGGGGAAAAATATTCTTCACTGAGTTCCGAATAACAATGTTTACCTCCCAGTTGAAGAGTCGCCCGTTTTTCGTGACTGCTGCTTTCTGGGTCCGGCCTGCAGACACCTCTATGACCTGGGTGTCGTTGGTCGGCAACGGAAGCTTGATGGCTGAGTTGATTCCACCACCCCAGCAATACACACTACTGAGGGACTGGGGCTTGGATGGCATGGTGTCTTAAGATAGAATAAATAGGTGACAGACAATGAGCCTTGTTATGGGACAACTGGGTATATGCATGTGCGTAGAGTGTTGTCCCAGATTAGCCAGTGCAGTCCGCACAGGCTTATCAGGGACCACACTTTCGGCTTTTATGGAATTTATGAACTGCGCAGGCTCACATGGGATTACACTTTATGCATATTCATTAAGCCCCAGAATACCGGTAAGGCTCCATTCAAGCTGCAGTTTGCAAACATTTACCTAGGGTGGTTTTGCCAAAAGCGTCTTAAGAAAACTTGTATCATTATTGTAAAGATTTATTTGCTTATACTGCCCCTGATCCTAATCTTCATTGTAATAATATTGATAAGCTTAATACTGTAAAATCATTAATATTTGTTGTCATGAAATTATGTGGTTTAAAATGACTATCGTAGCCACGTAAATTTGTGGACTTCTGATTTTGGAAAAAAAAAATGAAATTTACTTGAGTCATTTTCTGATGGTTGTGTTTAATTTCTAGATCAGCCAATCCACAAAATCAAATAAAAATAATGTCCTAGGAAAAATAATGATTTTACAGTATTACTTCTAAATTTGTATTCTCAGTCAGCTCATTAATATTCATAGATATTGGTTTACCTAACTAATATACTTAATTTTACACCTTGAATCCATCAGACAATCCAGTCAGAATGCAGCTTTCAAGTGTAAATACAAGATGTTGTAATGATATAAATAATATTGCGTACTAACCCCTCACACTGACTGCACTGCCCCGTATTCTGCTCCTAGCTGTGGACGGCAAGGCAGGAGTAATGGGCCGGTGTATCCTGAAAGGAAAAACATGCCGATTGCAAGAGTTATGTGAATGGAGTTGATATAAAAATGGGGTTAGACAATACAAAGTGAATGATTCTAGTGTTTTATATAATTACTGCAATTTTAAATCAATTACCTGATAAACCAGTAAATAATTGTCAGATCTAAATGTACATTGTAGCTCAAAAATTGAATGCTTCTAGAGTTTTCTCCAATCACTGTGATCAGAAATAGATGGACCAGTTATTATGCTGTTGTTCTGCCATACATCATGTAATAGTTTTGACATATATGTTCATCAAGAAATAGTTTTGTTGATGACATGTAATAGTTTTGACATATATGTTAATCAAGAAATAGTTTTGTTGATGACATGCTATAGTTTTGACATATATGTTAATCAAGAAACAGTTTTGTTGATGACATGTTATAGTTTTGACATATATGTTCATCAAGAAATAGTTCTGTTGATGACATGTAATTGTTTTGACATATATGTTAATCAAAAAATAGTTTTGTTGATGACATGTAATAGTTTTGACATATATGATAATCAAGAAATAGTTTTGTTGATGACATGTAATAGTTTTGCCTCTTATATTGTAAAGCAAAACAATTTCCTGCAAAAATAACAAACAAGGCTACAGTACCTTGCACAAGGTATTTTCCCTAGGTCAGTGTGTATGTTGATGATGGCTAACAAAACAAGGCTATGGTACCTAACAGGTATTTCCCAGAGGTCCGTGTGTTACCTTTCACAGGGTATTTCCCCGAGTTCTGTGTGTATGTTGATGACAAAACAAGACTATGTTACCTTGCACAAGGTATTTTCCCGAGGTCGGTGTGTATGTTGATGATTGCGTTGATGATGATTGGCTGAGCCATGATATGGTTGATATCGGGCCGCTTGCCGGGGTCAAGGTGGAGCATGGAGAGGATCAGTGACCGCAGCTCGTTGCTGTAGTGTTCTGATATCGGGGCAAACGTTCCACGCATGATCTTCAGAATTAAGGCTGGCAAGTTCTAGAAAATATGAGCCTCACTGTGAGTAAACCAGGCTTAATTAATTAAGGATGGCAAGTTCTAGAAAATATGAGCCTAGCTCTGAGATGTGTGTCAAGTTTTGTCCCAGATTAGCCTGTGCAGTCCGCACAGGCTAATCAGGGACGACACTTTCTGCTTTTATTGTATTTTTCATTAAATGGAAGTCTCTTCTCAAAGAAATACCAGTCTAAGTGGAAAGTGTTGTCCCTGATGAGCCTGTGCGGACTGCACAGACTAAACTTGGTTGACACTTTACGCACATGCATTAAACCCTTTTTTTCCCAGAGTGAGGCTAATTTATTCAAAGTATAACTGTTCTCAACAAAATATTTACTACATGTTATATTTTGTTGATGTTGTTTTCATTAATCTGAAAAAATGTCCCTTGCATTATCTTCAGACTTAACGCTGTTAAACTCTACAAAGCTGGGCATAATGCATGTGTGTAAAGTGTTGACACTTTCCGCTTTTATCGTATTTTTCATTTAAAGGAAGTCTCTTCTCAAAGAAACTCCAGTCTAGGAGGAAAGTGTCGTCCCTGATAAGCCTTATCTAGGATGACACTTTACGCACATGCATTAAACCCCGTTTTCCCAGAGCAAGGTTCATGTGTTAAAAATATTACTGTTCTTAACAAAAACATTTCTAGATGTTTTATTTTGTATGTGTTGTTCTTATTTGTCTTGAATAATGTCTCTTGCATGAAATTAATGGGTATCATACACTGTTTAAAACTTTGAACCCACTGATACTTACATTCCTACAAATTTAAATGTGACATTTCCCATGGACAGTATTCTTCACATATAACAGTAGTCAAATTTTAAGTAAAAACATGTTATACTTGTAACCACCATATCATCAAAATACACACAGGTCAAGATAGTGAGCATACATGCACAAATGAGGCACAAATATTTGGNATGACTGCAGGATATTGAGACAACAGTGAACACTTCATCGCTGGGTATGCTGACTGCTTTAGGAGTCATTGTGTCTGGATCCAACCTACCCAGCCGACCTCGAGCACTTTTACCGAAGGAGAACACTTCAGCATCTGCCAGACAATAACGTTGAAAATATTAAAAAATATCCATGTACAGCAAAAAAACAAGAATATCCAGAACTTACAGATGCTCTGCCATGTTGCTTGTGACCTTGACCTTAAGCCATTGGCCAGAGTTAGCTCTCTATATCACATTGACATCTGGCCTTTGGCAAGAGTTAGCTCCACATGGAGCCTCGACTTTCAGCAGTTTGCTAGAGTAAGCTCCACCTGTGACCTTGACCTTCAGCGGTTGGCCAGAGTTAGCTCCACAACTTCTGGCATTGACTTTCAGCCGTTGGTAAGAGTAAGCTGTAATCTTGACCTTTAGCCGTCGTCCAGAGTTAGCTCCACATGTGGCTTTGACCTTTAGCCATTGGCTAGAGTTAGCTCCACAAAACCATACAACTAGAATATTTGGAAAACTAACTTATGGATGCTCCCCAGTAATGTGAATTGTCAATTGATGGATTGATTGAACAGGGAAACACCAAAATGGCGCAATAACTCCATGACAGATCTAAGGGCCAGAACAACTGGACAATATGAGTGTGACACCTTGGTGGGCAAGCTGTCTAAAACTGTCACTGAATTTGGGTTAATATTTACAGAGGTCTTGCACAGCAATTAAAATGTCCTACTTTTAATCAATGATCAATAACGCAATGAAAAATTATTGAAGTGAAATGACCTTACAAAAAGCTCATGTCTATAGGAATGGTGCATATAAAGTTTCATCAAATTTGGATCATTATTTTCAGAGTTTTTCCAATAGTACCGGACAGGCAAACATTGAGTATGACGAAAATTTTGTTTGGAGAAACACCCCCAAAAACTCAAAAACATAAAAACTAAAATTCGGACGAAAGGACAAATGGCGACTATATGCCCCCTTTTGGGGAATATAAAAATATATAACTGTATGACAGAGATTCTTTTAAAATAAAAATGTCAGGCCATCAAAAGGTAGAAGCGTACTTTGGCAAACCACCACTGTAAAGACGTCCACACACGCTACCACATACCTTGACTAACGGCAACTGTAAAGGTGACCCCACAAGCTACCACATACCTTGACTAACGGCAACTATATAGGTGTCCCCACACGCTACCACATACCTTGACTAACGGCCACTGTAAAGGTGTACCCACATGCTACCACGTTCCTTGACTAACCGCCACTGTAAAGGTGTCCCCACACGCTACCACATACCTTGACTAACGGCCACTGTAAAGGTGTCCCAACACGCTACCAAGTACCTTGACTAACGGCCACTGTAAAGGTGTCCCCACAAGCTACCACGTACCTTGACTAACGGCAACTGTAAAGGCGTCCCCACAAGCTACCACGTACCTTGACTAACAGCCACCGTAAATGTGTCCCCACNCGCCCGTTTCAAACTGGCCAACTCATACAAGACACAGCCCAGCGCCCAGATATCACTCTTCTGGTTATATCTACAGGCTTGATAGGAACAACAAAGCAGGGAATGGACCTCCAACATCAGCTTTAACTCATGAAAGCACCTATCTCATTAAAATAAAAACAGCGTATTTGCTATATTATGAATGGTAATTCATTACACTATACCAAATAAATTTAACATTCACACTGATTACCTGGGTAAACTTAAACATAAATTGTAAGTCAGAATGCATACTCAATAGCAGTCATCATAATTAATGATGATAATCCCCTCACTAACTCTTAACGCCCAAGCCCCATATCAAGATCAAGTTTAGTGTTAACATTTAACACTCAGCAAAGATAGAGCTCAAATGTAACAAGCATTCTCATTGGTCAAAAGTTATGTTACCATCATTATGGAGATTAAGGAATTTCAAAGTCATAGGGCCAGAGGAATAAGATCAGTTGATTTTATGTCCTGTAAGGATACGGTTTTCCTTCACAAAGCTCTGGGGAAATGTAACACGGTGTCCCCACAACCTAGAATATAAAGAATACACAACATTATATTGTTACAAACACATGTCTAACAATGTTCTACCAAACAATATATCGGACTTTGGAGCATATGAAACTGTAAGTCGAACCATGATTAATTTCAATCAAAATATAAACAGAGTGAAACTTAAGCTGCACCAAAAGGAGAGAAACCTTATTATAGCATGTGGTCTGTTATTTTTGGCAAGGATCCAATTGTCAAACAGTAACAAACTATTGAAATCAAAAATAAGTTACACAATCAGCATTTACAAACAAAAACAATGTTTCCAAAAGGTCAACATTTAAAACTTTTTTTTGTTCTTAAATCCTTTATTCTTATAAAGTATTGCATTGTATTGACAGTTGTTTGTATCTAAACAATGTTATTCACATGTCATGTTTAATGTTCAGACCAAGATTTGAGATTGGAGGTTAGCATGCATAGGGATTGACATGTTCACTCAGTTAACTTTGCTTGCATTACTATCGGTTTTATTATCAATAAAACAGAATATTTTCAAAATATTGGTATCAGCTAAACTGTCTCACCTGCAATAAACATGCACAAGAATGGTTGATCTTTCGAGGATTGAGTTTAAAACTACTTTATCTGATAAAGCAACATTTACCAGATACAACTGTTTCAAGCTATTCCCTGGATTTACACAGATTAACCCTTTGAGCGCTGGAACCGAATTTTGAAGGCCTTTGCAAACAGTTTGGATCCAGATGAGACGCCACAGAACGTGGCGTCTCATCAGGATCCAAACTGTTTGCTATTCTGATAGTATTATTTGAAAAAAAATCAAAGAAAATGCTAATTTTAGAAATTCAGCAGATGACATTTACACAGATTAAAACAACTTCTGTATAAGCAGCGCTGTGGCAAAAGCAGACTTACAGCATATGCTCAGAGTGTCATCCCAGGTTAGCCTGTGGAGTATGTACAGGCTAATCAGGTATGACAACTTCCGCTTTTAATGAATTTTTTGTTTGAAGGAAGTCTCTTCTAAAAAAATTAGTCTGAGCAGAAAGTGTCGTCCCAGACTGCACAGGCTAATCTGGAACAATTCTTTACGAACATCCATTAGGCCTGGTTTTGCCACAGCGGGGCTCATATTATATGTGAACCAAAGGTTATGACCTACTGTATAAGCTTTACTTTTACTGCTGAGGACTTTGGAAATGCCAAAGTCGCCAATTTTTACGACTTTCTTTGTCTTGTCAAGTAGAATATTCTGTGTTTTGAGGTCACGGTGTAAGATCTGCTTGGAGTGTACATGCTGTATGGATAACAACATTTGGGCAAAGAAGTACAGAATCTCCTGAAATAAAAAAACATTAAAAACTGATTTACTTGATATCATGCTGCCTGTAAGCAATTTTAAAGAGTTTCTAATGACTCACAGTCGTTTCAAGCCAAGTTTACAGCAAAAAAGACCAAGAGGAGTCTGGGACATTAACCCATTGCTAATATACCCTTTCTGGAAAATGTCAAAAACTAGCCACAGTCCATTTTTAAAGAAGGTACACTATAGCCACTTAAACATATTCTCAACAAACAAAATGATTGGTAAATGTGTATTTCAATATAATTATCAGAAAATTAGGTACACAACTACATTATTGAATGAAATAATTCTTAAGTGAACTAACCTCTTCCTCCAATAGTCGACCATTCTGGGAGTTTAAATAGTCATTAAGGGTACCACCTAAACACAAAATTCAATTTTATAATTTTCAATTACCTAAATCAATTAAAAAATTAATAGAATACTTAAGCACGTAAAAGTCTTTACAAATGCTATCAACTACATCTTTTTTTCACTTTGTGTGTTTGAATAAAACCAGATATTTAAGTGATGTCATAATTTGCTGTTAATGAATAGAATATGCATGCTACTCCTTGAACAAAAAAATACCAAGGAATTTAATTTTATGTTATTATATTATTTCTGTAATTTGCGTACAACATAATATGCTGCTGATAATAAGCGGACTGGATTAAGAGATGACTGAGGAAAATTGTTCACACCATTTCTAACATAGAAAACAAAAAAATTGTTCACTTAAAATTAATTAACACACCTTGCGCGTATTCCATGACAATCATGAGCGCCTTGTCCTCCAAGAAGTTCTCATAGTACTCGATGATATTTGGGTGACTCAACATTGATAACACAATGACCTCGTTAAGCGCGGCTTGCCTCTCATCTTTGGTCATCTGCTCAACTGGGATTTGCTTGATGATCACATGTTTCTTGTCGCTCAGGCGCAGACATAAATGAACAGTTCTGTAATTACAGCAGAACAGTATAATTTTAAATATATTCTAACTATAAATCACCAAACCATTCACCGTGGATTAACAACATTTCATTTAAACTTGGGTCCTGTAGGGGGACCCATTCCCAATGGAAACAAGCATATATTTTTCACAAATGGGACCTTAACCCTTTGCATGCTGGGAAATTTGTCGTCTGCTAAAATGTTGTCTGCTGAATTTCTAAAATTAGCATTTTCTTTGATTTTTTTTCTAAGACCACTATCAGAATAGCAAACAATTTGGATCCTGATGAGACGCCACGTTCCAGCACTCAAAGGGTTAAAATTCCCAATGGAAGGTTTTCAACAAAAATAAATAAATTGTTTTTTAAGTATTTTTTGCAAAAAAACAACAAAACCACTAATTTCCCAATATTAGTCAAAACAACGCAATTTTTCCCAATTCAGAAGGACCCGGCCCAATTTCCAAAATGGTGAGAGAGAAAAAAAAAAATTGGACAAAGAAACCAGACATGTTAAAGTCTCCTGACTTAGCTTAAATACTGAAATGTGTTATTATCTTATAATTGCATATATTCTAGCAACATTGACTTAACTTAAATAAGACATACCCCGGTAGACAATTTTGCATTTCAACTTCCAACCTGGACATACTGGAGCCCAGTTTCACTTACTTACTTACGCAAATATTAAAATACATACACACATTTTAATAAATTGTAGACTCTAAACTGAAATTTTACTCTTTTAAAAGCAATTCACAGTGTCTTCAAATTCATTAAACATATTTTAATTACAAAATGGATTAGGAAGTGTAAGAATTACATATCGTTCAGTCACCTGTTTCGGTCGGTCACTTGTTTTGGTCGATCGTAGTATTTTTGCGAATGAGCTCTATTACAAGTAACGAATGATGTCATAGTTGTTGGTGTACATAGCATTGGTCGACACCTACAGCTTCTCATTTTATTTGAGAGGACGAAACAAGTGAGTATACCCATTTGAATTGATAACCATCAACATTTTGATCATTTTTGCTTTTACTTTTTGCTATTTCGATAAAATGAACAGAAAAATAACAGAAAATCGGATTTTGACAGCTCCGGGTTCGCAGAGGAAAGTTTTTAGCGTCTGCTGTCCAAAGTCACGTGACTGCCATGTGGTTAAAATCTAAATTAGCGGTACAAGAGCCTTTCAAAATGTTCTACCCACTTATATTTTCCCACAAGAAAATAGCAGAACTTAGCAGACAGACCATTTCAGCTTTAGACTAACACTAAAGAAGAATAGTTTTGATCTGTGAATTGTTCAAACTTTGAGAGAATTTGTAATCAAATGTAAACATATTGAATACCAACTTTTTAGTGCAGGTTTTTTTGTTTTCTTGTGAAAGTTTGGGAAATAGATCATCCTGCATTATAGCCATTGACTTGTTGTTCCCTGCCTTAAATTTTAATTATGAAAATCGGCATTTATTGACTGTATAAAACTGTTTTTGTTGAAATAAAACAAAAATATAAACCGGATTTAGCACTTAAAAATTGGCTTGTAACATTAACTACCATTTTAATATAACTTGTGAGACAACCCTCATCGAAATATTGAGGGTTGGAGTCAATCGACTGAAACAGGTGACATAATACACAACTAATCTTGTACGCTGTCATGGCAGAATCTCTGTGTTATGGATAAGGGTGAAGGGATTGATCGATATTAATATATGAATTAATCGACAATGAATCAGTCTTAATGTAAATATTTTTTGTTTTAATGAATGTGTATTAAATTACCTGATCTTGTCGATTATTTGTTACATCGACCGAAACAGGTGACTTGAGTATATAATGAGTAGCAGTAAAACTGGGACCAGTCACCACAAAGTAAAACAATCTTGCCGTGCAACACAAGTTTTGTTACTCTCTAAAAAAGGCATAATTTCTGGAATAAAATGTGTGAGAAAATATTGCCCATCTATGTTAACTTCTTCACACTGTCTGCTATTACAAAATATCCGAAAAAGAATTTACATCCGGACACTATGACAATATTTATTATTTTTAATAATTATACCCGTATGCACCCCTTCCCACTATTCTGATCTTCTCATAATTGTCCATTTGTATTGATAAAGTATTTTATGAAGTCTAACTTGTTTATTTCGACGACATGTGGAAATAACACTTTAAAATCATTATCTCAATTAGTTTTTAATTGTTTACATTCATTGACAGTATTTCCGGTTTAATTTGGTACCCTGCATTTCTAATTGTGCACATACGCGATAAACTGTGAACTGGGTCCCAAGAAATATGGCAGCAGCAAGAACATTTTCAAAACATTGGAGACAGTTTTGCAAATTGCGACAGGTGACATGAACACCTGTTGGTATTAGTGCTTGCCAAAATATCATGAAAAGTCATTAAATCGAGTGTGAACTAGTTTGCTGCATGACATCTTCACTGATCTAAGCTTTAACACATTTTTGGTGATAAGGTCAAGTCTTTAGTGCATTTTTGAAGGGTGGGGAAAACTGATGATGCAAGATAATTGTCTATGCTTATGACTGGTGTTTGTTAAGTAATGGTGAACTTATTTCATTTTCCATACTGTTTTACTCCAAACTTAAGGAAATGACAAGCCCCAATACAATATCAAACAAGCAAAAATCCATACTGTCCAGCTTTAATCTTTTTGTTAATATATATTGACATAAATAACATTCAATAAGAGTGTTGTTGGTTGTTTTTTTATCAATAAACAGATTTCATGCTGTTATCGGCTGTTTGCGACTGTCAGATGGTTTGCAAACAGACCATACCAACAATTACTTTCGGTAAACAAGTAGATCTATTAGACCACATACTTATACTCACAATGCTTTTTGTAAAGGGTACATATTTGTTTTCTCAAAAAATCTAAGACCAAGAAACACATTTTTTTGAGCCATTATCTAAAAGGCCACCTGCTGATTTTCATCTTTGTAGCTGTTGCTTTTTGCTGAAAAGTTGGGGCTTTTTCTCACCAATTCGGAAATATTACCTATATACATGTACATGAAATTGTTTTTTTTTGCATCAATGCATTAAATTTGGAAAAAGTATTATTCTTGATTAGTAACTTCTGAATAATGATTGAAAAATCTTTCACAAAATAGACATTTCTAAACATAAAGATATAAGTTAAATAGTTAAAATTTCAAATTCTTTGTTTTTAGCTCTACTGGCCGAAGGCCGGAAGAGCTTATGTCATGGTGTGGTTTCCGTCGTCCGTCCGTCCGTCCGTGTGTGTGTGCGTCCGTTAGACTTTTTCTTGTTTACGCGATAAAATCCACAGTTTTCATCCGATTCTTTTCAAACTTGTTCAGTGTCTTTATATTCATGAGGACTCGAACCCTATTGAAAATGGGTTACATCAGACCGTCCGTCTGCCGTCCGTGCGTGCGTCCGTCCGTGCGTTAGACTTTCTCTTGTTTACGCGATAAACTCCACAGTTTTCATCCGATTCTTTTCAAA
>VMBQ01001139.1:27073-49302 GCA_007657795.1 Dreissena rostriformis | reverse complement strand
ATTTTTTTTTTTATTTTTTTTTAGAAAGAAGTGTCTTATGACTTATGATTATAAGACTCTATATCTCAATTTTATTTGTTAAATAACCTACAAAATATATAACTATAACTTAAATGATTTTTATCCAAAATGGCTGGAAAACCCCCTGCCCAAATAGAGCTTTTGTCGATGAAAATTCTTCCCAATTTGGAAGATTTTCCGACTCGAAAAATCCCCATTTTGCTAGGTACTTTTTCCCCAAATAGACAGAAAAAGGCCTGATACCAACAATTACTTTCGGTAAACAAGTAGATCTATTAGACCACATACTTATACTCACAATGCTTTTTGTAAAGGGTACATATTTGTTTTCTCAAAAAATCTAAGGACCAAGAAACACATTTTTTTGAGCCATTATCTAAAAGGCCACCTGCTGATTTTCATCTTTGTAACTGTTGCTTTTTGCTGAAAAGTTGGTGCTTTTTCTCACCAATTCGGGAATATTACCTATATACATGTACATGAAATTGTTTTTTTTGCATCAATGCATTAAATTTGGAAAAAGTATTATTCTTGATTAGTAACTTCTGAATAATGATTGATAAATCTTTCACAAAATAGACATTTCTAAACATAAAGATATAAGTTAAATAGTTAAAATTTCAAATTCTTTGTTTCTGTGCTTAACAGCTCTATATCTAAATATCTGAAAGTCAAAGCATCAATTTGGAATTTTGTGACTGAATTTGGGCAAAAAGATACTTTTGTAATTAGGAATATGACCAGAAAATAGCTAGAAATCAGCCCCAAAGAAAAACCCATAACTTATATTTTTGTGTAGAATCTCTGTATCTTAATTTTAATTGTCCTTGTTTAAGGTAAGACAGAGCTGTTCATCCACTGTCTTAACTGGTAGAAATGGACATCAGTCATTTCCTGGGATACAGTATTTACCCCACCACAGCTTTCAGACATCAGGTACAAATAAGGCAAAGATGAACAATACATGATTAAGAAGGAAAGCTCTCATCCAGCATAGTTGTCTATGCGTTTAACACCAACAATGTGAGGACATTGTGGAAACTGAGAATTTTTAAATCAAGTGATCTAGTTGTTTTAAGCCTTTCCATGCGGGAACCGAATTTTGAAGGCCTTTGCAAACAGTTTGGATCCAGATGAGACGCCACAGAACGTGGCGTCTCATCAGGATCTAAACTGTTTGCTATTCTGATAGTGGTCTTTGAAAAAAAGTGAAGAAAAATGTTGATTTTAGAAATGCAGCAGACAACATTTTAGCAGACGACAAATTTCCCAGCATGCAAAGGGTTAAATTGAGCCTCACAATTGAGAAAGCCAGGTTTGATGCATGTGTGTAAAGTATGGTCCCAAATGAGCTTGAGCAGTCCGAACAGTCTAATAAGGGACGATGCTTTCCTCCTTTAATGAATTTTTCATTTAAAGAAAGTCTCTTCTTAAAGAAAATCCAGTCTAGGTGGAAAGTGTTGTCCCTGATTTGCCTGTGCGGATTTCACAGGCTAATCTGTGACGACACTGTATGCACATGCATTAAGCCTTGGTTTCCAAGTGTGAGGCTCCTTTTTATGCAATAAATAGAAATAAATATACCAGACATCCCTATTTTTATGCCTCCGGTAGGGTGGCATATAGCAGTTGAACTGTTAGTCCGTCCGTCCCTCTGTCTGTGTGTCCGTCCGAAAACTTTAACGTAGGTCATAACTTTTGCAATATTGAAGATAGCAACTTGATATTTGGCATGCATGTGTATCTCATGCAGCTGCACATTTTGAGTGGTGAAAGGTCAAGGTCATCCTTCAAGGTCAAAGGTAAAAAAAATAATAATGTGCATGTGTATCTCATGGAGCTGCACTTTTTGAGTGGTGAAAGGTCAAGGTCAAGGTAATCCTTCAAGGTCAAAGGTAAAAAAATAATCAAAGTGGCGCATGAGGGGGCATTGTTTTTCTGACAAACACATCCGTGTTATGAAAATTGTATATGCAAATGGTTATTTTACTAAACAAAGAAACATTTTCATTTTTTTTTTTCAGCCAGATTAAATGAGCTGGTCAACTTTTATCTGTCAGATATTGGTGAAGGCATTAGAGAGGTACAGATCAAGGAATGGTGAGTATCGTCAGTGTTCTACATTAATCTAGTTTTACTGCATATCTGAATTTAAAGTTCATACCATCAATTTGTCCCCCATTGAGTAAGAGCTTTAATTGTAATAAATATGTAACATGAAAAATAACTTCTTTCACAAAAACTAAAATCTTTGAACAAATACCTTTGACTCCAGTGAACAAGTCCCTTTGACATCTGTGAAAAAGTCTCTTTTTGCACCCATAAACAAGTCCCTTTTTACACCAGTAAACAAATCCCCTTTACACCTGTGAACAAGTTTTTTTTACACCTGTGAACAAGTCCCTGTAACACCCTTCATTAAGTCCCTTTAACACCTGTCAAGAAGTCTCTTTTCACTTGTAAGCTAGTCTCTTTTTCACCTGTGAACAAGTCCCTTTAACTCAGGTAAACAAGTCCCTTTTACACCTTAAAACTAATCCCTTTAACACCTGTAAACAAATCCCTTTTTCACATTTAAACAATTCCCTTTAACACCTGTAAACAAGTCCTGTTTACACTTTTAAGCAAGTCCCTTTTACATATGTGAACAAGTCCCTATTACACCTTAAAGCAAGTCCCTTTTACATCTGTGATTAAGTTCCTTTTACACCTTAAAGCAAGTCCCTTTTGAAGCTTTGAAAAAGTTCCTGTATCACCTGTGAACAAGTCCCTTTAACACCTGTTAACAAGACGTCCATTTAGCATCTGTGAACAAGTCCTTACACCAGTATACAAGTCCCTTTAACACCTGTGAACAAGTCTCTTTTACACATGTGAACAAGTCCTTTGAACACCTTTAAACACATGCGAACATGTCCCTTTTACACCTCTGAACAAGTCCCTTTCATGTCCTAGGTATGTGAAGGTGGGAGATCATGTGAAACAGTTTGACCCGCTGTGCGAGGTACAAAGTGACAAGGCGTCCGTCACAATCACAAGTCGCTTCGATGGCACGATCAAGAAGCTCTGCTACGACGTTGACGACATCGCCCAAACGGGCAAGGTCCTTGTGGAGATCGAGACTTCTGCAGGTATCGTAACAACAGCTTGAAGTTGTCGATTTAGTTAAAACCTATTTATAAAAGCTTGATTGCATCGAAAGCCTTAAGCTTATTAAAACACTAATGAGTTTGTTTGCTGTGTAGAACCCGTACTTAGTGTCAATGGGGGAGATCTTAAGAACACTCCCACAGTGGGGATCGAACCCATGAAATTCCGGTCGCTAGGTGGACACCATATCCACTACACCACGGGGCCTAAAAATATGCTGCACTTTGGTTGCATAAAAATGAGGGTTTTAATTTTTCATTTGGCATGAATTGTGAATTTTTCATGATCTTTTACTTAAATCAATTTAATGAGTATGTATTTGACATTGTTTTATTTTGACTTTGTTAGTGGTAAGCAACAATAGTGCAGATTTACTGTAAAATCATTCATATTAGTCTGCATGAAACTTTTCGGTTTAAAAAAAAAACTATTTTGTGGACATGCAAATTCCTGAATTTCTTATTTTGGCCAAAAAACAACAACAAACTAATTAATTGTTGGGATCTTATATTTGCGGATCGCTAAACACACGAAATCACAGAAAATTCACGTCCCAGGAATAATAATGAGTTTACAGTTTTATCTTTATCATGGATCATCTTCAAAATTGTCAATATTTAACTTCAAAGAGGTAGGTTCTATTACAAATATCATTGTAACAGGTATCAAAAGTAGGTTGGAGCATTTTTCAAGTCAATATTGCCACCAATTGAATTTTAAGGGAAGAACATAGGTTCTATTAAACACATTATTATTACATTTATGAAAAGTAGGTCTGATCATATTTCAAGTCAATATTGCCACCGATTGAATTTTAAGGTAAGACGCTGGAGGAGCGGTCAGATGACGGTCAGTCTAGCGATAGTTTGTCGTCTAGCGATAGTTCATCGTCGAGCGATGACGAGTCTTCCTCTATGCAGCATATCCGTGGACACAAGGTCCTGGCCACACCGGCAGTGAGGAAAATGGCCAAGGAAAACAAGGTTGTGAGATTTGGAGTTGAAGTGTGGCTGAACCCACATTGGCTCAAATATTCATGGCATATAAGACCAGCACACCTTTGCATATAAGACTAGCATAACTTGGCATATAAGACAAGCATAACTTGACACATAAGATAAGACATTAGCACAATATTTTCAACCAATATAACAACCCATGTCAACATATTGGTCTAAAGGTGGCTAATTTATACTCATGAAAGCAAACCTTTTGCAGGCATAACTATAATGTAATGGTAACAGAACTAATATAATAGGTCTTGACTTATAGTCTATTTGATTTCAGTATAGTGTCATGCCTTACATGCCTTAACTAGATTTTCGTAATCTGGGATGACACTTTACGCACATGCATTAAGCCCAGTTTTCCCAGAACAAGGCACATATAAAATGTACCTCCGTGCTGTTTCAGATCAAACTGAGTGACGTCCAGGGCTCTGGTAAAGAAGGCAGGATTCTGAAAGAAGACATCTTGCTGTACCTCGGTGGTGAGAGGAAAATTCAACCAGGTCAACCAGGAATGTTGCCCCAATTTTTAGCTCACCTGAGCACAAAGTGCTCATGGTGCGATATTGTGGTCACCCGATGTCCGCCTTCTGTAATTGTGCATCTTTTGTTGTGCATCTCTTGTTGTGGTTAATATCTCTTATCACTACAGAGGCAACATTTTTCATCCGTGCTTTGTCTATTGTCATTTTTAGCTCACCTGAGTATATGTGTGTGTTTAGTCTGTTCTTTAAATGACTTCTTCTCCTGAACCACTGGGCAGATTTTTATAAAACTTCACAGGAATGATCCTTTGGTGACCCTTTCTAAACATTTATCAGATCATTCCGGCCCATTGCATAATTATGTAAGTAACAAGTAACAAGATTTTTTTTTTTTTTTCTTTTTTTTAATCTTCTTCTCTGAAACAACAAGTATCAAGGATTTAATATTTTGTGTGTAACATTATCTTGTGGTCTTATACTGTGTTTGTTCAAAACATATCCCCGGGGTCAAAACTGGTCACGTTACAGTTGTCACTTGATTGATATGGACTTACATAGTAAATAACATAAACAATCTTCTCTGAAATTGCAAGGCAGAGAGGTTTGGTATTTTGCATAATTGTATGGTGGTCCTCTACCAAGTTTGTTCAAATCATGCTGACTGGTGTTAAATAAGGCCACTTCCAAGAATTATATAGACTTACATAGTATATTACTTTTAAAATCTTCTCTGAAACCACTAGGGTTAAGGTATGATATTTTGTGTTTAAAACCGTATGCTGGTTCTCTACCAAGTTTGTTAGAATCATGCGATGTAGGGTCACACTTGGTTTGGCCCAAGGGGTTTCTTGTTAGGGTCACACTTGGTTTGGCCCAAGGGGTTTCTTGTTATTTGAGCCTCACTCTGGGGAAAAAGGGGCTTAATGCATGTGCATAAAGTGTTGTCCCAGATTAGCCTGTGCAGTCCACACAGGCTAATCAGGGACGACCCTTTCCAATTTTATGTTTTTTTTGTGTAAAGGAAGTCTCTTCTATACAAAAATCCAGTTTAGGCGGAAAGTGTTGTCCCTGATTAGCCTGTGTGTACTGCATCTGTGCTGAACCTAAGACAACACTTTAAGCACATGCATTAAGCCCAGTTTTCGCAGAGCGAGGCTCATATGTTTATACTGAAAACTTTTTCTCTGAAACAGCACAGCCCAGAGGTTTGTTTTTTGGCATCTAACATCTTAAAGTGGTCCTCTGCTAAGTTTGTTCAAATCATGCCCAGGGGTCAAATTATTTGTAAAGACCTGTGAAGTAAATATCAATAAACTTAAAAACTCTTCTCTGAAACTTCAATGGTCAGGGGTTTAATATTTGGTGTGTAACATAGTATGNGGGGGGGGGGGTGTTCATGGACCTTAAGCATTGACTGTTGTTTATTATTTTAAGAAATATAATAAATCCACTTTGAAAGTTTCCATGAAAGTGCACGACTAAAAGAAATTACTTAAGATGTTCTTTTTCCAATGTGTCATATACAGGTATAAGGACTCCAATCCGCTGATTATGGCCATACAGTTTGGATGTACGCCTCTCGTTAACTACCTGCTGGTTAGTGGGGCATCCCTACATGTCGCATGTAAGTATTACATACATTTAACTTGTGTTTAATGCGTAACGTGTCATCCCAGATTAGCCTGTGCAGTCCACACAGGCTAATCACGGATAACCCTTTCCGCTTTTATGGAATTGTTTGGTTAAAAGGAGTTCTTTTCTAAAAGAAAATCAAGTTCAGCCGGAAATTGTCGTCCCTGATAAGCCTGTGGGATGACACTTAACGCACATGCATCAAGCCCAGTTTTCCCAAAAGGAGGCTCAAAATATTTATACGGCCACTCTCCCCCAACCTGACTCTGATTCAAATTGGGCATTTGTCAGTTACTTGAACATGCATGTGGGCTAAGTGCTGGCAAATCAGCTTACCTAGGAAAAGTATAAGTACTAGTAGTTTTATAAGTTAAGTGATCCCTGTGATATGACTAAAGTACTGTTGAATATGGCAAAAAAATCCATAAAAACAATCATCATGCTTCATCAGTTTCTGTTTAGAACACGGGTTGCTGTTGTTTCATTCTTTTAAAACATCTTGTGTCTATCTTATTCTGTCCAGATTTGGACTTCTTGAGCCTATATCATTTTTGCCAGGTTTAGACATCTTCTGCCTTCATCATTCTTGACAGATGTAGACATCTTGGGCCTTTATCATTCTTGACAGATGTAGGCATCTTGGGACTTTATCATTCTTGACAGATGTAGACATCTTAGGCCTTTATCATTCTTGACAGATGTAGACATCTTGGGCCTTTATCATTCTTGACAGATGTAGATATCTTGGGCCTTTATCATTCTTGACAGATGTAGACATCTTGGGCCTTTATCATTCTTGACAGATGTAGACATCTTGGGCCTTAATCATTCTTGCTGAATATTTTAACAAGAAACATGGTTAATATTAACAACATATAATTCACAATAGATTTTGGTTTGCAAATTTTGGGGACACTACATTAGTATATATTATCAGGGACAACACTTTCAGCTTTTATGGATTTTTTCCTTTAAGGAAGTCTGTTCTATATGAAAATCCAGTGTGGGTAGAAAGTGTCATTCGTTATTAGCTTGTGCGGACTGCACAGTGTAATCTGGGATGATATTTTATGCAACTGCATTAAGCTCCCTTTTCCCAGAGCACTGCTCATATTAATAGTTTGGACAGCATTATGCATGAGCCTTCATTTCTGCTCATGTAAAATGTCAGGTACATGCCCAAAACTTAAATGATCTGCTGTACACATAAATAAAATTAATATTACAAGGAGCATGTTTGATTGTTATCTACGTGTAATTTATTTTGCAAATAAATTCATAAATAAACAGCCGCAATCTGTCCAGTAATGTGTGTCGCGTTCGAGAAAACTGGGCAAAATGCTTGTGTGTAAATTGTCATTCCAGGTTAGCCTGTGCAACAATTTACGCTTTTATGGAACTTTTCGTTTAAATGATGTCTCTTCTTAGTGAAAATCCAGTTTAGGCGGAAAGTGTCGTCCCAGATGAGCCTGTGCCGACTGCACATGCTTATCTGGGACGATACTTTACGCACATGCATTTTGCCCAGTTTTCTCAGAACGTGACACATGTTTGTAGCATCTCTTCCACGTACAGTAGGTTTCAGCAGTTTGAAATCAACTTTAAAATTCCCACAATTGTTAAAACATATAATCTTTTCCTCGGATCCTTCAGATTTCGGTGGCATCACCCCACTCCATCATGCTGTAAACAAGAAAGACATTGACACCATCAAGGTCCTGCTCAACTGGACGTCAGACTTGCGGGTAAAAGCACGCATGGACAAGTTCAACTACGAACTCGAGTTTGACGTCTTTCATTGGGCTGTAAACACTGACTGTCCAGAAATAGCCTTGTTGCTTGTAAAGGCTGGATACAACGCATCCACTGTGGACTATCTCACTAACCCTTGTCTCCCTCCACCAGTGTGCTTTCTGGGTCGACCGGATATTTTGGACGAGTTGCGCAATACTGTTCTAGAGCCACCCACGATGTTTGACTCGGCTGTGAGAAGGATAAGGTTGGCTTTAAGGAACAATATATCATCAAAAGCTGACCAGCTGCCTTTGCCAAAGTTGCTGATTGAAGATGTTAAATTGAGGGGATTTTTGTGCTAAGAAGACTGACTTCTTAGAGTTTCTCTGCACACCTTACTGCTATAGTTCTTGTTTTGACCTTTTTATGCCCCCCTTCGAAGAAGAGGGGGTATATTGCTTTGCTCATGTCGGTCTGTCGGTCTGTCGGTCGGTCCGTCCACCAGGTGGTTGTCAGACGATAACTCAAGAACGCTTGGGCCTAGGATCATGAAACTTCATAGGAACATTGATCATGACTTGCAGATGACCCCTATTGATTTTGAGGTCACTTGGTCAAAGGTCAAGGTCACAGGTCAAGGTCACAGTTACTGGAAACGGAAATAGGCATTTTAAGGATTTAGCATGGTTCAAACAAGGGAAACAACTACCGTTTATGCATGTTCTTTTTGTTACATCAGTTGCCTCCCTTGTTTGAATTTTACCCAATGTAAGGCTAACTGCATTTTTGTAATGCATTGTATCAATAAACCTCGGGCAAAAATGAAATTAAGGTTGCATTATCTCTACCTAGTTATGCCCCCTTTCGAAGAAAAGGGGGTATACACCACCACCACCACCACCACCACCACCACCATCGCTGCCGTTGTTCACAGTGACAAAAAATGTATTCACACAATGGCTGCTACTACAACTTATAGCTCATATAGGGGGCATGCATGTTTTACAAACAGCCCTTGTTTGTTTATGCTTTTTTATTTATGCTTTATTTTGTTTGGTTTTGTTTTTTATTTTTGAGTTGTGCAATATTGTTAGTTACTGTTAAGCCTTTTACTGAAAATGTCTCTTTTTTATGTGAGATCCTTTTTTTATTGTGTTCTGTGCAATATCAATTGATAAATGATCTATATTATACGATGTGTCATCATGCTATTATAAATTGCAGAAGTCTATTGTGTTCCATTTAGCTGTGTATATTTTGTTTGAATTTGCATAAAATTGTTCATACAGAAAAGAATCCCAAACAAAGAGGGTAGCCAGCATTAAGGATTGCAATTGTTCGTACTTTCTAAAGTCTGGTATAGAATGTAACTTTATTATTTGTGTCGTGTTCTGAGAAAACTGGGCAAAATGCTTGTGCGTAAAGTGTCATCCCAGATTAGCCTGTGCAGTCCGCACAGGCTAATCCGGGACGACACATTCCGCCTAAACTGGATTTTCGCTAAGAAGAGACATCATTTAAACGAAAAATTCCATAAAAGCGGAAATTGTCGTCCCTGATTAGCCTGTGCAGACTGCCCAGTTTTCTCAGAACATGACACATTTAATCAAAGACCAAACATGTAATAATACAACTTGTCCAGACTGTAATTATATTATCATGAAGATATTTTTACAATAACTCTTCACAAATGATGGCCATGTGAAGAAAGCATATCATGTAAATCCTTGTCCCTAGCTCAATGTCACACATGTCAAAGGTAAATATTTTCAAACAACTGCCTTTCGTTGAGTTTTAATATTGCAAATGGTTCAAAAACATTAACATTACAGACGTTTATGTAGATGATGTGCTTATTGTCAGTGTCCAAACACTAATTGTGACAGCATCGGTGTCAGACACATCTGCAATGTACAATGTAGTAATATTTATCAGTAGAAAACTTGACAATTGTGTTGACTGGCATTTTTTTTAATATGGAAGTGACAAACTTGGTATGAAAGTATTAGCATAAAAACACTGTTACTTTGTTAGTCCCTTTTGAAACCTTAATGCTTGGCGGGTTTTTATTAACACTTAACTAGATAAGTATATTGATAAATATGTTCACTTTGTATTTACTAAAATCATGTTTTTTATTTTTATGTCCCCCAGTCTATTATGGGCGACATATTGTTTTTGCCCTGTCTGTTTGTTGGTTTGCTTGTTGGTTTGTTTGCGTCAAACTTTAACATTGGCCATAACTTTTGCAATATTGAAGATAGCAACAAAGGTCAAATATATGGGTCAAAATCGCTCAAAAGGGGACATAGTGTTTCACAAACACATCTTGTTTTTAAAAAAAGAACAGGTGAAGTGTTCAGAGTATGGACGTATGTGCTTTATATTTATATATGAACAATATTTAAGAAAGCGTAGTTAAAATACTTAATTACCAATATTACATGGCAGTATAATTCTGCAATTAATATGTTAACTACATTTTACTATTTAGAACAAGTTGTACGTTCTCACTATAGGAGGTTTTGTCTTTGGTATTTTTTTTTAAAGAAATTTATACATGGACATACACAAATTCTGAGTTTCATGTTCTCAATATGAAANTACGCACAAAAAATTTGACCCCTGTGACCTTGAAGTAAGGGTCTGCGTTAAGGTTTCAAAATCTGCGTTTAGGTTTTGAAAAATGCTCGTAACTTCTATGTCCCTTGAGATATAATCTTCATATTTGGTATGCATGTGTATATGGACAAGGCCTTTCCATACGCACACAAATTTTGACCGTCCGTCTGGCCGTCGGGTTTTGTGTCCGTCCGAACACTTTAACGTTGGTCATAACTTTTGCAATATTGAAGATAGCAACTTGATATTTGGCATGCATGTGTATCTCATGAAGCTGCACATTTTGAGTGGTGAAAGGTCAAGGTCATCCTTCAAGGTCAAAGGTAATAAAAAAAAAATGCACGTGCATCTCATGGAGCTGCACATTTTGAGTGATGAAAGGTCAAGGTCAGCCTTCAAGATCAAAGGTCAATTTATTTTTTATTTATTTTTTAATTTATTTTTTTTCAAAGCGGCGCAGTAGGGGGCATTGTGTTTCAGACAAACACATCTCTTGTTCAATTTGTATTGCTTCTTCTTTTATTAAATTTTTACCCCACTTCTTTGAATTTATGTATTTTTTGCACACAACTGTTTTTCTAATTGTTTCATATGTGATGTTTGTTTTTGCAAATAATATTTTCATATTTATATCTTAAAATCATTCAGTCGTTTAAAAATATATTCTACATTTTTTATCCCACCATAGTTTGCATTGTTCAAGTCATAATAATGTGCCAATTTTGCCTGTTTACAGTTTTATATAAATATGTATAAGTTCCTGTTGATTGTGATAAAAAGTTTATTTAATGCCTCTGGTTTTATTTCATATTTAAGAAACAAAATTAGCGATGCCAATTAAGGTCACAATACACATACAGGTTTGTTAATGTAATTGTGTCGTGTTCTGAGAAAACTGGGCATAATGCTTGTGCGTAAATTGTCATCCCAGATTAGCCTGTGTTTTACCCCACTTCTTTGAATTTATGTATTTTGTCTTTTACTTAATAGTTTTATAATCAAACAAACTAATTTTTTAATCAGACCAGGATACCGTTTTAATAAGCACTCGTGAGTTACGACAGTACGCCCGTTACAATGGACGCAACTGAACATTTGGGGTTAACAAAAAATCTATAAAACTTGTTTTCAATTTTTAACTAACTAAGTGGTCTGGCGCCCGTTTGGTAAATCAATTAACCACAAATTCAAGTTTTGATAAAAGAAGTATGATCGCAACGTTAATGAGTTTCATCATGTGTGTGTGTGTGTGTGTGTGTGTGTGTGTGCGTGCGTGCTTGCGTGTGTGTGTGCGTGCGTGTGTGTGTGTGTATCGAAGTGTTTGAGGTCCTTCATCGCCTTAGGCTGCATTATATGTGGACCAAGAGTGTGCCCCAGCAGTCCCACCACATTAACTTACTAGGCTCACGAACGTTGGGACGAATTTTGAATTAAAGATGCAATTTCCAGTTGTTACCAAAAGAGTTTCAATTTTAGTGTTGTATTGTTCGTTTGAATGATGTATCTTCTTAGCGAAATTCCAATTTTGGCGGAAAGTGTCGTCCCTGATTAGCCTGTGCGGACTGCACAGGCTAATCTGGGACGACACTTTACGCACATGCATTATGCCCAGTTTTCTCAGAACACGACACAATTAGTTGATCTGGGCTCTATCTTATGAAAAATTCAATGTATTACTGACATTTAAGCTCAAAACAAATTGACTTTGAAGACCAATATGGTCTTCAAATAAAGGGCCTCGAAAATAAATAGAAATGCTGCGAATAAATTATTATTTCAATCGTGTCGTGCGAAGATGGGTCTTATGCCATATGCGGCCAGTGTAGCTTCAGACCATCCTGGGCATTCGCGCAGTCTGATCAGAAGCTACATCGTACGCTAATGACACAATGAAACCTTGGGTGAATAAAGCGGGAAGGCTATCTAATGACGGGCTTAGGCTGTCCTGTTAGCGCAGTGGTTTGTACACACTCTTTTCACCTAGGCGACCCGGGTATACTCCCCGTTCCCGGAAGCATGTGAATTTGGTTGGTGGTCACCATTACAAACAGGTATTGTTTTATCCGGGTACTCCGGCTTCCGCCGAATTAACAAGACAACACTAAAATGGAAACTCTTTTGGTAACAACTAGAAAATTACAGCTTTAATTAAAAATTCGTCCCAACGTTCGTGAGCCTAGTAAGTTAATTTGGTAGGACTGCTGGGGCGCATTAACGTTGCGATCATACTTCTTTTATCATAACTTCAATTTGTGGTAAATTGATTAACAAAACGGGCTCCAGACCACTAAGTTAGTTAAATATTGAAAACAAGGTTTATAGATTTTTTGTTAACCCGAAATGTTCAGTTGCGTCCATTGTAACTGGCTTACTGTCGTAATTCATGAGTGCTTATTTAAACGGTATCGTACTTGATTGTAAGAGAGATCTATATATCAACATGGATTTATCTTTGATTGTTTATCCCGTTAGACACAAAAAGCACCTCCGATTTCGATTTATTAACTTTGAATAACATCGCATTTTTGTTAAAAACATCTATTATGCTAATGTGAATTGAAATATACGTTGTTCTCACACATGTACATATTTTAAAACGCATTTTGAAACTTATTTTTAATAAGACCATTTAGAGGTTATTACTTACCCTCTGCCATGTGTTATCGTTTATATTACATATCATTCTATTTTGTTCGTTCACTTAAATTGATTACCGAACCAGCTTTCCGTACTTTTATTTTCAATCAACTGAGTACGAAATTCATAACGTATCTCGTGTGACGTAATTTATGTGACGAATTACACCGCTTTAAGCTAGACTATCTGGATTTTAGTGACAACAATTTGGACGCCGTGGTTTATTTAACTGTAACATACTTATTTATAAAAACATCGAACGAATCCAAAACGTATTTCGGATTGTGTGTTTGTAATAAATGTATAATTAAAAAAACTTAAATAGGAATCAAATTTATCACTCCGAACAGTAATTCGATTTCATAAAACGTTTCAAAAAATGCATTTTTAAATAAAATAAGATTAAGGGATGGAAAAACATTAAATAAAAGTGCATATCGTTGTAATTTTATTATTATAAGCATTGGGATAAAGTTGCCATTGATGTAAGCGTGTCGTTTACCAAATTTTGATGTTGGATGACTCCTGTTAAACTTAAAGATCAAATAGTGTCATCAATCTAATCTACAGTACAGTTCCAGTTGCAATCGATTGTTTTTCCTTATATATAATTCCAATTGTGTGCTACGTTTAATTATCATTATTTTTATTATGTCTTTGACTGAATGTGGACGCCATTTTGTTCAGTTGACGTCGCGCGATCCGATTCTTTTCAGATATAAAATCGGCCTGGCTAAGCGGGCCAATATAATTTATACTGGCCCGCCATATACGAATTACGGTCCGCACGCGACGTCATTGTGTTACTATTTATATTAATGCTATGTAATATTTAAGAAATTATTCGTGTACGTTATAGTTTATTGTCGAATAACCCACGGCAGGAAGTTTAGATGCGTAGGGATTAAATCACGAGTGCAAAGCAATAATATTTAGTATGCTGTGCATACTATGATACTATTTTAACTGCATAATGTATCTTTTAAAAAATGGGTAATGGAACGTATGTGTTCATAATTATTTCAATACATTTATTTCATATTCTCAGATTTCAAACTCATTTAAATTATGTCATCAATTATTCATTTAAGCAGTAGGCATCCCACAAACATGCACTTTCATGAATAAAATCTATTTTAATCAAATAAGATATTAAAATGAATACATGCCGCGTGGTGACAGCAGTAATTACAAAAATTGCAAAAACTACATGTTCTATCAATGTATCTTTAAAAACACGTGTTTATGTAATACATGTATTTAAAGTTTAGCAGTCAAACGTATATTTTAAAATGCCAATATGGGTGTGACACTCGCATTAGTGACTCATCGTCGGTTTTCACTATACACATGTAGCAAGGATCGCGATCAAATTCGCGCGGCTTCGTTCGAAACAGGTTTACAGAAACGACTAAAGGAATCAAAGCGCTGAAGGCACTGAAGTTGTTCGCTATTGCATAACCTAAGACGCAACTCATTTTTCGCTATTCTCGCAAGTTTGAAATATACACAACCCATTAAAAATGTACGAAAGGGTGTGTCTTAACGCACATGTCGAGAGGTGTGTCCACTGTTTATCATCATATTGATGATATAGAGATAACTTAGACAAAATAACAACAACATGTCCCTTTTTAGACGTTCTTAAAGCATGGAAAATATTATGAAAATTTTATGATGAGTACCAGTTAATAAAACATAAAATGAGCAATAACCATCCTATTGAATGAGTATTTTTGGAATAACAAGACCTATCACACTAAGAATATAATTACATAGTGGAAATTACTTTGACAAAACTTTATTTTGTGACAACATATACAAATTTAAAATATACAAGAAGATAATTGGTGATAAAAAATAATCTGCGAGAAATACTTTTAACTCACTAATTTGGTAGTCATAAAGACAGTGCTGTTGACTCGTTCTTTGTTGTTGATGCATTACTTGTTGCCCTAGCAGTTCACACGGTGTCATCCAGTCTCGGACCTTAAAATCGGTAAAGAACTCTAATGCGCTTTTTCGGGGTACCTGTTTTACCCAGCACTTCGCCGTAAATGACCGCTACATACAGCCAGCAGACCCGAATGAATACTTTCCAATATTTCATTTGCTTATTCAAGAGAAATTTTGCCACATCACTGCTTCTGTGCACAGCGTAAAGAATGTAACATTGTTCCCTTATTTGCCAGTTTGCTATAAAATAACACAGTTTGAATTCAATTTTTTATTGAAAAGCATTGTGCTAAAATGTGTCATTTACAATACGCAATGAATTTTTTAAAGACCCGCGTCATGCGAAAATAACTCTTAGGCCATATGCGGCCAGCATAGTTATTGCCCAGCATGCGCATCTCGCAGTCTTGTCAGGAGATTCATAATGAGACCATTAGCCCATGTGAGCGTTTATAGCGGACAGCGTCGCCTCTGACCAGACAACCCAATTGCGCAGGCTGGGCTTGAGAAACCTGAAACGCCATAAGAACCATTTTCGCATAATGAGGCTATAAAAGTGTGATTTGAATGTGTCGACAGAAAACTGAATTGTGATCAAATAAAGACATACCAATTATCTTGATGGTGAAGAAATAAACTCATAAAANAATACTCATCAGACGTCAAGCCTAAACTCAAAATCATACAATTGCACAATTTAACTACACAATTCAAAAGCACAAGCCCAAGGACGCCACGGCCCTAACAACCGCCAGTCCGCCGCCGATGCCCAAAGCGCACAGAGGACGCCCCCTATGCCCATCCACCACGCCCATTTGCGAAAAGTAAATAAAGTGAAGCATTAGTTTTGGTAAAAGCAGCTGCGATGATTACAAGATTTATCCATTACCACCAATTAAGAGAAGTGCACTTCACGTACACCCCAAACAATAATTGGTGGTAACGAACGATTCAGGTTTAACCGCGAGCGGGATACGCAACCCTACTGCTCATTTTTCATTTTGCTTTTAATGGCAGGGGGACGTATGAGAACCCATGGCTCAAGACCGGTGTCTAGGTGCCTTCATCACCTCCTGAAACTTCTAATTTTAGAGAAATCTACAAATAATCAGCTGTTACTTTATCGTAAACGTTAAGTATTCTTTTGAGAAAACCATGAAAATCCCATGGTAAAATGTCCGGAACCAATGTCCCATCCTATCTCAAGTCAGTCATCCGTCTGCTCTCATAAAACTCACTGAAACACATAAAACATAATATTAACCTCAAACACAAACAGAGCATAAATAAATAAAACGATTTAAATCAAGTCTTCGCTCTACCCTACTTGCCTGTCGAATGACCAAACCTACAAATCTGTGCACGAGGAAATCTTGATTTCCACACCATTGGACATGTATCACCTTCAAAAACCCGTATAACCAGTTTATTCATTCATACAACGATAATAAATACATGTAATATATAAGAAATAATTCGTGTACGTTATAATTTGTTGTCGAATAACCCACGGCAGGAAGTTTAGATGCGTAGGGATTAAATCACGAGTGCGAGGCAGTAATATTTAGTATGCTGCGCATACTATGATACTATTTTAACTGCATAATGTATCTGTTAAAAAAACGGGTAATGGAACGTATGTGTTCATAATTATTTCAATACAATTATTTAATATTCTCAGATTTCAAACTCATTAAAATTATGTCACCAATTATTCATTTAAGCAGTAGGCATCCCACAAACATGCACGTTCATGGATAAAATCAATTTTAATCAAATTATATATTAAAATGAATACATGCCTCGTTGTGACAGCAGTAATAAAAAAAAATGCAAAAACTACATGTTCTATCAATGTATCTTTAAAAACACGTGTTTATGTAATACATGTTATTAAAGTTTAGCAGTCAAAAGTATATTTTAAAATGCCAATATGGGTGTAACACTCGCATTAGTGACTTATCGTCGGTTTTCACTATAGCAAGGATCGCGATCAAATTCGCGCGGCTTCGTTCGAAACAGCTTCACAGAAACGACTCAAGGAAAAACAAACCAACATAGGCATGCAGCTTCCAAAGGAGACGCGCGATGCCCGCAAACCGCTGTATGATGTTATGCGGCGCGCAAAGGGAAATGGAAAAAGCGCTTAATTTAAATGAGCCGACACTTTACATTAAAGCGGGACTGTACGATTTTGTCAAATAAAAATGAATTTGTATAAAATGTGTTAAACAATTATTATACATTTACCTTAATATAAATTAAAATAAAAGTTAAGAAGAACATGTGTCGAAAAATGCGAAATAAGCCAGATATTTAAATCTGAAATTGAAAATGGCTTCCAGCCGAATTCGCCAGCATATATATAATGCATGTACAATGTGAATCTAAATTTAGTTTTAGTGCAAATTTGTTCATACGACACACAGACACAATTTTGTTTTCTTACAAATACGAGTAAAAGTGTCGGCATCGGTTTTAACCAGCGCTAGCTTGTCTTTGCTGCATTTTATGAAATTCGTCTTCAATGTATAATTTTTATTGCCTATTTTGTTTCATCGTAACATAATTTTATCAATATATTAAAATTTAACACATGTAAAAATCGTACAGTCCCGCTTTAATGGAAGTCCATACAAGGCCACCATGGACCACCAGTAGGGGCGGAACATCCGATACGCGTAGCATCATGGAACATAAATGGACTAAAGCAAAAATTAGTGACGTAGACTTTCTTGAACATGTACAAAAACTTACTATACATAAGTAGTCTTACAATGTAAAACATGGATACATACCAATAATTCCCTAATTTTAGGTATACCAAATATCGACAGTGAACACTTATATGGACATAAACTTAAACGTAAGTCAGGACGATGTAGCGGTGGAATATCTGTTAAAATTAATTAATTAAAAAAATATATTATCATTAAACACTTGTTAGTAAAGACAAACATGGTATTGCATAGATAAAGCTAGAAAAATCAGTTTTTTAAACACAATACTGACGTTTACATTTGTCATGCTTATCCATTACAAAGTAATTCAAAATGTGGAGATGACTTTGACTTGTTAGAGAAATCGAATCTGAAATGTTACAATTTGATAATTGAGGATTTACATTCATTACATGAGACCTAAATTGTAGAACCGCTAATGAATATGATATTATAATTTGCTACAAGTATTTAGACGATTTTCAAACAAAGATAACCCAAGTAAATGATTATTATTTACAACGAAATTGTAAAGATACAGTCATTGATGCTGCTGGTAGAATTGTGTTACAACTTTGTGAAGCAACTGGTTTCCTACTAGCAAACGGAAGATTGGGGACTGACGATAAAGTGTGTGAATACACTTTTTTCTCTTGTAGGGAAGTAAGCGTCGTTAACTGTCTTCTTGTAAAACACGAAACATTAAATTTAATTCAAAATGTTTGTGTACACGACTTTAACGGATTCTCTGACGATGCATGATTATCGATCAACATAAAAGCACAAAAAGATCATGATACAAATGTAACTACTACGTTAAATGATTAGGGTCAAAATAAACCAGAAACTCAAATGATAAATCTATAAAATGGTTACAGGGTTTGAACCCTCGTTTTCAGCAGCCGCATCAGGCACAACAGACCCAACGTCAGTGCCAATCAGATAACAAACACGTTAATAAAACATATCAGATAGTCTGTATTCAAAGGAGTGTAAATGCGTTTATAAAATGTATTAAATATGATGTGCATATTGCACTGTATTGATATCAGATATAAAAACAAAGCACTACAATTAACAATTGATGTTGTGTTCTGATCACCGGCCCTTACCCGTTGAAACATAACACACCTAAGTGTTATATGTTTTAGAAAAATGTTAATTAATATTATTTTATTGATTTTAAATGGAACCGACATTGTCTAGAAATAGTTGACAAACACAAAAAAGTCTTTATATATCCTTCTTCGCCCGATTAAAAAATAAGAAACATTTTTAATATAAATTTGGATCATTAGAAAAAAAAAGATATTTTCAAAAACTTCGACATGCGATAACAAGAGAGTTATGATTTGAACTGTTGTTTTTGCAGAGGACCACAATGTGATTTCCCAAACCAAATATCACATCTTGGGGTTTAGTGGTGTCAGGGAATTATTATTAAGTTATTATGCTATAGGTCCATATAAGTATATGTATCACCTGCACACTCCCAGGTAAGACCAAATGCAACCATAGGGACATGATTTTAACAAGTTTACTAGAATACTACTATTTAATGTTACATGCATACTGCCTCATAGATACAAAAGCGAAACGAATCAATAATTTAGTATTTCATTAGTTTTTTTATATATTGTGACAATATAAGGATGCCTATATCAAGTATGAATGACACAAAGGATTGTAACAGGCCAAAATGGCCGGGTGGTTAAGGCTATTGAATACACGACCACTGAAATTCCAGAAATATTATCAGGAGAAAAATTATTGATAACATCCGCTAGTCGTTTCTATAAGCAGTATATTTTATACTTATCCATCTGTATATAAAATACATTAGCTATTAGTTAATGAGACAAATCAGTAATTTTGTTTAACTTAGAAACACGCTCCTTAATGATCCTTTAATAAATGTCATTATCGCCTCGAATGAACTTACGTGTTCTTGCAATTGAGGTGTTTATTAGTGTTTATATTCTTAAATTAATACTTAATGGTATATATCGTTATGTTTATTTTTTTATTTTCGTGACAGAAAATAATGTGGTATGAACACGAAAGCGTTTGTGATCTGTTGGAATCTCAAAGAACGATAACTGCTATATGTAGTTGAGTCGAATCTATTAAAATGTGTGTTATCTAGTATTTCTATTTATAAATCAACGGATACTGTTGGTACTCTTAAGGCGTAGTTCTGGAAATTCTTTTTAACGTTCGACTATTCAAAAACGATTTAATTAGCAGCGGGTTTAAATTCGTTTTACTTAATCAGACAATAAATATTTTTTATACTAAATGAACCAGTTTAGAAGTATGCTGATCCCCAGAAAACAATAGGCACAGTAATATTGAAATAAGTTATGTTTAATCGTATATAATTTAAACTCAAATTACATTACAATAATTGACTAAATTCAATAACATTCAACATTCAGAAGCCATGAAATAAACCACCTGATCTTACTTAAATGTTATTTTCAACAATAAGACAATATGTATAACTGGTTTATTTAATAAAACTAATTAATGTTAGTTTCGTCAGTGAGAGGCATGAGACACATATTGAAATTATGTTGTGTTATTATTGTATACGTCAACAAAGGTATATTTTATTTTGAAAACATGCAATTGAAAAAAAATACAATATTAACATCAAAAAAAAAAAAATTACTTCAAAATGTGTTTCTCTTAAATACTAGCATACTAAAACAAATACTTCGTTTGCAAACGGAATGCGAATAACAGTAAAACGTATTAATGGCTACTAAAACAAACTCCATTATAGTTTATATACATGTAATTTGGGTATCAAGCACGTATGAGTACTCCAGAAAATGTAGTAGAACGACCACTGTCATCATGGTAAAGGTAACTTGTATAACCGGAGGAAGTTCGCACCCATACACGGTCGCCAATGGACATCACGACATACGCCTGCAGTGAAGAGCAGTGATTTGCGTTATCAGCCCCGTAGTGAGCTGATCTCTGTAGGAACTTGCCGTTGTGTACAATCTCCACGAAAACCCATTGGCTACTCTGAGTGCAATAGTGAACGGCAAAGTTGTATAGACCGGCAACAGAGGCGGTGAACTTTCCTGTTCTATTGTCATACCCTTGACCTTCGTTGACCTCCACTCGTCCAAACACTACATCTTGACCACTGCTGACAGTTATAGTGGAGGCGAGCTGAGCACGAAACAGTATTGAGGAGGTCCGCAGCTCTCCTGAAATATAACAACGCTTACAAGGTGCAGTGTTTATTTTGGAATAGTTTCATATCAGTTCAAAGGCGCTTTGATTTTTTAAATTTTATTGTAATTAGTTTTAATTGTCCAACAACCAGGTGTTCATAATTTAGCTTGATGTTTATTTTATAATTTATATATAATGTTTAGTTTTCCAATGCAACGTATTGGAACTTTATACCGTAAGAGAAAATTGATTTTGGTGTTTACATTATAAACTTTAATATTTTCATTTTTATTATGAACTTGCATTATGAATATCATTCATGGCAAATTTATGTTACAAATTACATTATTTGCGATATATTGCTGAACAAAATGTTATATGTGATTGAAAGCATACGAATGATAGATACATAATAGAAATAATATATACAATATCGCAGCAAACGTTGGAGAACATTGTTTTTAAGTTGAAAATACATGGTCCAACACAATAATACCATAAGATAACTGTTAGCTAAGTAATGCTGTTAAAATGTAACAAATATGCTTTTTAAATTTACCTTTAAAGGGGCCGTCCAACAGATTGGTAAATTGACAAAATTAAAAAAAGTTGTTTCATATTCGCAAATTTTCGCGTTTGTTATGATATTTTTGAGGAAATAGTAATACTGACCATTTACAATGCTCTTAAATATCCATTATATGCATCTTTTGACGATTTGAAAACCTCAAAATCATAAAGCGTCGTTCGACGCGAAACGATTGAATAATTTGGAAAGTTCTGTTATTGTCGCTATATTTTGTAAAACTACGAGGATTGCTTATATATGGTATAAAATACGGCTATCGTACATACTTGTCAGGATGGCCGAGCGGTCTAATTGGTTTTTACTCCAGGACCCCGATGGTCACTGGTTCGAGCCCTGATGAGGTTTACTTTTTTTTCCCTTTTTAAATTGTATTCTTGTTTTTTAACTGCAGATTTTTAGGTCAAATGTTTGAATTTATCAATATAGAGCATTTAATGACATGCTTCAATACATGCCAAAATCTAGTGGACAGTCCCTTTAA
>VMBQ01001139.1:0-18184 GCA_007657795.1 Dreissena rostriformis | reverse complement strand
TTATCACATGCTTTACCTTGTTTTTTATATAACACATGTGTAATATACTTTTTTAAGCGTTTTCATTGGATTAGTTTTCGTTTATTGACCAATCGAATTTTGTTATTTTGCTGAAATGACGTTGCAACGTCAAATGACGTCACGAACTGTAAACAACATTCGTCATTTATCATTATGTTTGCGTAAATCTTTATTTAATTTGCTCATTTAAAAGCATGTGATAAAAAAGATCTGACACTCGTTGTCATATCATACCATATTTTATTAAACTCGTCCATGAAATTCGTTAGTAAGCTCGCCACCGTTTCCAGCATGGTCATAATTGACCTCAGCATGGCCTTGTTCTCTTCGACATCACGCCGATCGGCCTCCCTCTGTTTTCGAAGTCTTTCCTGTTCTGCAGCCAGTGATCGCATAGATGCCTCCACGGATAGAATATGCGACGACACCTGATGAGGTCGGCCAATTCGGAAAACGTTCCCGCTCGGAGGGGTCGAATTCCTTATTGTAGTCGAGGATTCGGTTGTGACTGCAGAGGCGACGACGTTGCTGTCAACAGACGAGTCTGTACGCGATTCTGAACATGAAGCCGCGGTTTCCGTATCTTCGACCACAGCAGCAACGTTGGGCGTATCTGTTGTGATTTCAGAAACGTTGCTCTCCACAGACGATATATACGGTTCTGCAGATGATACCGCCGTTTCCGTACTCTCGACCACAGCAGCAACCTCGGATGAGTCAGTAACTGTACCGGACACTGCGGTCGACGGTGGCTCTCCCGCGGCAGCATTCTCCACTGGCCTAGTGGTCGATGCGCTACCGGATGCCGGTGTAACGACAGCGATGACAGTGGCCTTGGTCTAAATTTAAAAATATTAATTATACTTAATGCTTAACATTGACAGACAGACGACGGAGAAGTGATACCTATATGTTGCATGTACTTTGAAGAAGGCGCCACAAAAATGTTTATCGAAATAATAGTGCATGCTCATTCCGAGATCATGTTGCATACTAGCTTTTTTTCGTAAGAACATAATATTTATATTAACAATGATTTCACTTAAAAATGGAAAGAGTCAAAAAGGTTGGTACAAGCATGAGGCTACAATACGCCATAATGTGGTTTACATGATTTTCAACAATTTGTAAGCAGTCCGTTATACGGCCCAATGTTAGAGAAATGCGATCAAATACACGCCTTTTCACGTATTTTTTTTACCCGCTTTTTCGGGGGTTCTTTTGCCTGTGTGGTTGGCTGCTCCGGTTGCTCATGGCTAATGTTCATTTGCAGGCGCATCTCTTTTTCTGTACGGGTATCACTTTAAAATTAAAGGGATCAATACAATACGTTTATGTTCAATTATTATTATTATTATTATTTTAAAGGCCAACTGCATTGATTTACACCAGAGTTAATAGCATTGATCATCTAAACGCTTTATTTACGTTTCCGATTTTAAGTTTGTCCGAATTAGTACGCATACATTGTACATGTGCACATACATTTAATACCTACATGTTTTACTATACAATGTATATGATTTTCTTTTGTACATATACATATAAATTTAAAACGCGTGATGGACCCTCGTAGACAGGTATAAACGGCGACATCGCGGTGATCACGGGTGTTCCCGTTAACGATAGAGTGTAATCGCGGCGATTTCATGTGTTCCATGTAGTACATGGATCAATACAATACGTTTATGTTCAATTATTTTATCTTTAGCGAACACGATGAACACCGCGGTAGATATTATGGGTCCGCGGTGATTCGCGGTGTTCGCCTTATGACAAACGGCCCCCGCGACATTTGATCGAAACACCCGTCGCGGTGTTTGTTTTGGTAGGTGAACACAGTGAGATGAACACCGCGACGAGTGGCGTTCGTTTAAGTACGCGGTGCCTGTACTGTACCTCTGTCAAGTAAACAATGTACCTAACCTCTGTTAATTAAACAATGAACCTTACCTCTGTCAATTAAACAATGTACCTTACCTCTGTAAAGTAAACATTGAACCTTACCTCTGTCAATTAAACAATGTACATTACCTATGTCAAGTAAACAATGTACCTTACCTCTGTTAATTAAACAATGTACCTTACCTCTGTCAATTAAACAATATACCTTACCTCTGTAAATTAAGCAATGTACGACCTTCAAATTATCCTTTCTCTGCAAAACTTAAAATATTTAAAATTGAAAAAAAAAATAAAGCTCAACCCAGATTACTTTTGGTTTTTAACATTTACCAGACGATTTTCCTCTGATGGAAAATGTTGCGCATATTACCGTCACATTGCTTGTGAAGTGTCTACAAAGTTTAACAATTATTTCTGATATACCTTTCGGGACATTGTATAACTTTATGTTATTCGATTTTAGTAACAGACAAATGACTTTTTACATCTGCAGAAATGTAAGATTACGGATAATCCTCAAATTATTGTTAATATGTTCATCAAGTTTTTTCATCATATTCTATTGTATTAGGTTTAAATACGTTGAACTACGCGTTGAACCTCACACTTAGCCCAAAAATAATCACCATCACACACATTTACATTACCCTCATAGCAGAGTTATTCAAACTATATTGTATAAACGCAATTAAAGAGAATCTCTATTTGATTTGCTTGAAATTTAATTAATCAATGGTTAAATATAAATGAGACCAACATAATAACTTTCGGAGGAACGAAGAAATACAAGTTTTTAAAATGATACATATAAAGTCTCAACACATAGATGAATTGAACTAACTCCCTGAATGGATGGATGTCAGGATGCAGGGATTATTGGTTTTACAGGCCGACAGACAAAGAATCCATGATTGTAATTGGCTAGGTAGGCGGACGAACCGATCTATGGATATATATATATATATATAACTTGTTGATGGCGGATACATTGTAGCGAACAACGGTTTGATTGACATGATTTTATCTATTCATTGGTTTATAACATCGGATAAATGGATTGATCTATAGACGGATGAATGAACAGACGAATGAAACGGGAGGGTGTAAAGTATGATCACACAGTCATTTGCGTGTGCGCAGTTAAACTGGTTTGAATCCCAATTGTCTCTTTTGACCGTTCCAAAGCTTTAATTATGTTTATGTTTTTGTTAAATGCATGACTTTTCCTGTGTTGTATACGCAATTTGGCACTTAACTTAAAGAAAATACTAGTCGATGTTTACAAGATTTTCTCTACTGATAACGCATATTGATTTTTTGTATCCTATAGTTGGCATATTGATTCTGATTGACACGTATGCTAAAATGCCCAGTGCACAATACTTTGTATTTCACAATAGTTTGTATTTTATCACGTCGTGGATATCATGAATTATCAGTCCAGGCCTTGAGATCAGTCAAGATAAATTTGAGTGGCAAATATGATCGTTTATATTGGTTAATTTTTATCAAACGAAATTTAATAAGTCGTGATGTTATTATAATGGGCACATAATTGAAGGGGATCATTTGAAAGAGGTTGGCATGTATCTAATTTGATTATTTAATATTTAATATTATATGCTTGCAATGTCATTGTCACTGTATACATATTCTTATCATGTATTGTACCACATCTCGCGACTTGTTTTCTATAATCCAATCAATATTTGCATTACCTTATTCTTAAATACATAAAATATATATGTTTTGACTGTAACGTTTTCAAAATGAATCCATTGCATGTAAGTGCATTATATCTTATTAGAAATATCTTTTAATGTATAGATCATGTCGAATCGTACGTACTGAAGATCAATTCAGGCTTGATAGTTGACAAATGCAGATGTGATTGACAGGCTAAGTATGCACATTTTGCAATATCCATCATTTAATCACGATATATATTATTTAGAGAGCTGTATTTAACCACCTGATTAGGCTATGCACCTCATTCTATATAAAAGCTTAAACTTGGTCCGTTTTAAGGTCAATTCAAAACGGAGGAAAATAAAAACCATTTTACATTTTAAACGCTAAAAGTATTGTGCTAAAATACAAAACCAAGGTGAACTAATCCCTGTAAGGAAACAATTTTGATGTGAATTGGTTCGTTTTAAATCGTAATCCGGTGTCCGTTCGACCCTATGTCCGTCCTTTCGTCCGTATTTTGTGCATGTGTATATTTTCTTAAACCTTTGTGAAGGGTTCTTGGAACTTGCTTTCAACGACTTCGAAAAACGCATTAAAATGTTGACCCTGAGGGGGTGAGGTGTTAGAAATCTGAATTTCATATTGACATAATCCTCAGACAATGTATTCTGGTCGAGTTCAAAGGATATATCTTCCAATTATCAACTCTACTTCTTTCTACGTGCAAAGATTCTAGCTCGCTTCTTTCAACGTGACTTGCTGTTACAAGTTTATATAGATCTACATGTAGATCTACTTGTCTCCCTTTCAACACTTTAGGTCACAATAAAGTAAATGTTTTTCCTATATAATTCAATGTAAAAGCGACAACTTTGAGCGAAAATAAATGCAACATTGTGCACATAGAGACCCTCATAACCATTTCTTAAAGGGCATTCTAAGCCATATCGATTTAAGCAATAAAAAAGATATGTCATGTTCAAACCAAAAAAAAGAGTTTGACACAAATCAAAATCGACTGTTTTTGCACCTTCTTTTTTCGGCCGTTTTCTTGTTACTTTTTTAGTTCTCTGGTATAACGATAATACAGTAAAATTCAGTTCTCTGACATTGAGATAAAACAGTGAAATATCATAGAAAAAACAGGCAAAAGTGTTATATTTTCTTATCTTATTATTTCTCTATATATGCTTTAAATCTCACCACTGGCGTTATAGGATTTACAAATTTTCAGGGGGAGGACCCCCGGACCCCACGTTTTTATGTATCATATTCGGGCCTTCAGCTTAAAAATGCTAGCTACGCCCTTGTCTATATAACAAAAATGTAAATAACTTAAAAAGGCGTACGTCGTGTATGTAATAAATATGAGCAATGCGGACAATGTTTGCAGGAGCTTTACGTCATGAACGAGACACTGTTATATTACGCAATCCAAAGGCACATACAACTCATCTCATTCACAGTTAAAGAGCATGATTTACGTTAATTACATAAGAAAAAATAAAATCTGTAAGCAGTCGGATGTATTTAAACCCTTGAAATTAAGGATGAATATAAAGAAAAGCGGGAACCCGTAGTTAAATGTTTTATGAATTCAGCGCTTATAAATGAAAGAGGATGTTTTTGTATATTAAATAGAAATAGAAATGATCGTGTCAAATCGGCCGTCATGAATCTCCCCCCGCTATCTGTGTGTGTCCGAGTTCCAATATCATTCCGATATGTAACTGTTCCCACCTCAATGGGGGCAAACAATTACCTTAAAATTATATTGTGACGCTTGCTTTTTTTAGACGGCAAAGTATAAATGCGTTGTTCATGACGTGCTGGATACCATTGTTAACGTGGTTTGATCGACTGTAATTAGATATATCTAGATATCTAGAATGATTGTATCATGGATAATCATGACGATAGCAATCAACAATATTCGACTGATTTAACATATAGACCTTTTGGATAATATGTTATTAAAATGAAATGTTATATTTCTATTGAAACAATCATAAGTTTGTCTAAAATACGATTTTCATTTAAATATTTGTGATAAGTGAATCACTGGCATAAATCAAATACGTTTGACATGTCTTATTAATATCGTTTCATGTGCGTGACAAAAACAATTATATACGATGACATGTTTGAGTGAACAATCACCATTGCTGTTCATAACAAGTTTGCATGTCAACGCCTCGTTCAAATGCCTGACGTAATTGAGCATGAGCTAACGCATTTGATCTGCGACCCATAACTTTATTTTTCTATTATTAAAAAATGGTATTGAAATAGGATACTCAAGAAAATGCTGGCAAATAGGGACAATATATTTCATTGATTTTACAGATATATAACGGTTGGAACGGCATTTTTCAGTACCACTATTATAAAAAGAATGAATTTAAATATCTTTTTTGGAAACTTGCATCTTCATGTAAATATTGAAAACAAATGTCTTGTTCAGTATTAGAGGTCTACGTATTAACTTATTTTAAGTATACATGTGTAAATTTAAGCTATATTTAAAAGGCTTACAGCGCTCGTTGTCAGTTATCTACAGTTAAATCATAAAACAAAACGATGCATTGAACACATTAATTTTGGAATTATTACAATTATTACAATACAGAAACATCAGCACTAACCATAACAAGTTGAATTAGGGTCACCGGCTTGGAACGGTCAATACGAAGCATTGGGGTTTAAATCGGTTGAAGACGCGATGAACCTCACACTTAGCCCGGGAATATTCTCTTACACACACGTGTAAAATACCCTAATAACATAGTTATTCAAATAAAAATAGCAATTAAAGTGAACATATATCGATTTGATTGCTATTAACTCAATGGTTTAATATGAAAAAGAGCAACATAATAACTTTCTGAGGCACGAAACAAACAATGTAAGAATAATAATTATAAATATAATGTTTAAACAAATAGATAGATTGAACTAATTCCCTGCATGGACGGATGCCGGGATGCATGGATTATTGGCTTGACAGGCCAAATGACTATGAAGGTATGATATTGTATTGGTTAGGCAGACGGACGAACCGATCACTGGAAAAATGTTTTAATGATTAGACGGATGGGCGGACTTGTTGATTGACGGATACATTGTAGCGAACGACGGTTTGATTTACATGCCTTTATCCATTCATTGGTTTATAACATTTGATAAATGGAAAAAGCTATTGAAGGATGAATGAACAGACGAATGAAATAGGCGGGATTAAATTATGATCATACAATCATGTGCGTGTGAGAAGTTACACCAATGTAAATCTGTATATTCTGCACTGACCGTTTCAAAGCCATGATTCCAGTTTTAATCAGGTTTATGTTTAAAGTTGTGTTTCATGTTTTCCCCTGTATTGTATAGGCATTTTGGCAGTTGACTTAAAGAAAATATTAGTCGATGTTTAACAGAATTTCTCTACTGATATCGCTTCTTGATTCTTATTATCATATATTTTGCAGATTTATTCTGATTGACACAAAAGCTAAAAGGCCCAGTGCACAAATGTTTGTATTTTATCACGTCGTGAATATTATGAATAACCAGTCCACGTCTTAAGATCAGTCGAGATAAACTTTGTGTGGCAATAATGATCGTTAATATTTATTTACTTTTATCAAACGCAATGGCATGGGACGTAATGATATTAGTATGAGCTTATAATTGAAGGTGATCATTTGAAAGAGGTTAGCATGTTTCTAATTTGCTTATTCAATATTCAATATTAAATGTAATATTCCTGCAATGTCAGTGTCACTGAATACATGTATTAATCGGTTATTATACCACGTCCCGCGACTTGTTTTCTTTATTCCAATAAATGTTTGCATGACCAGAGTCTTAATTAATATACATGCTGATATTAGAAGTGACCTCTTTAAAAACATCAAATGTTTTACTGTAATTTCCATTGAAAGTACACATGCTTTACTGAAACAAGTGCACCAGGCATACACTGCTTTGGATTTACCATTCCAATGCGATGACCATATTAGCCGTGATCTGGGAAAACTGCTTTCGTGTTAGATAAGCCTGTGTGGACAGCACATACTTATCTGGGATGACACACATAACGCACATGCATTCAACCCAGGTTTCAAAGAGCGAGGCTTATAATTATTATTAATCATGTATATGGTTTGTTGCATAGACAAATGGCCATTCGCCTAAAATAGCATACTAGCAGATTGGAAGCAGAATGTCTTACCTAATATATGTGTCTGGATTTATTTCATTATTCCTACATCTGGGGTATATAGAACACGATTAGAATGGCTGTTTATTTTTTTTGTTAATATAATGTTATTGATGATTCTGAAGTGAGATACAGTTGCATCGTCAAAATCTTTACACATTTACATAACGAATGTAGCCCAAGGTTTATTCCATTTGTTTTGTATGTCATAAGCTGATAGCATGATGTGCATTCACGAATTCCGTAACATTCAAACGCTTATTTAACATGCACTTTTGCTGAATGGTTCTCCATGATGCGAATGAAAATGAATACACGAGAAAACATTTCTATCTCGACTGTAACTTTTTTTTTAAATTGAATCCACTGAATTATCAGCGCATTATGCCGTCATTTGACCTATCATTGAAATGATCATGTATAAATCAGGCCTAATCGTCCGCACTGACGATATACCCCACTTTGATCAATTCAGACTGGATAGATGACACATACAGATGTGATTGACGTGCCTAGTATACGCATTGGCAATATCCATAGTACGCTATTTATTATTTAACGATCTGTCTGTTATCATCGTCCTGGGCCATAAACTTCATTCACTATTTCTAAAAAAAGGTCCGTTTAACGGTCAATTCAAATGCAAAAGGGCGATGAAAATAAAAGCTTTCATCAACGGTTGTTTTAATATTAAAAATGATTAAATGATGAATTATTTAGAATGTAACAATATCACGGCTGGCGTCTGTTTGTTTTTTACACGATTGCAATAAGCTACGTGAATATCTTGGTCCGATTACTCATACTTAAAATTTAAAAAAATCGGACAATTTGATTATCGGTAAATAAAAGCTTCATAAGTTTGTATGCATATTGTTATGGGCACTAAGAACAAAAAAATCATTTTCCTGTTCAATGTATGAAAGAATCCGCGCATGTAGATCACATAATGAGTATGCAACATGCTAATCAATTAGCCCCATTACATGGTTTGATGTTGCTACGCTTTTAATTAATCGAAACTACATGTTAATTTAACTTTTAGTTGTTATATTACTTTTTTCATTGTAGGTCTGACTTTATACAAATTGTATTGAAAATTGATTGATCCGACGCCATTTTGATAGCTGTACTGAGTTTATAAATGAGAGTAATGACTTAAAAGAAGTCAGCATGCGACTGGGTTGCGAGTTCAGATGTAAATCGTAATACTGAATTGATCATTAATTAAATTAGTGACCACAGGACAAACACCAAAATTAAAGAAATATAACAATATATACAATGTTTGTCACCAAATAAAAATAGTCAGGTTATATTGTAATATTTAAATCGGAATATTTTAAAGAGCAATAATTGAAAATAATGGACATGTGGATTTTCTGAACGTACACTTATGAAATCTTTTGCGATCATAAATGGTGTTATTTACCATGATCGACAAGCGTCCACGTGTAAACAATCGAATCTCAATTCATTTAAAAAGACTACACACCCAGATTGTGTACAAATAGTATTGTTTTCTTTTAAACAAAATATTTGATATGTACGTATGTTCCATCATAAACACTTGATCCGTCCGATCCAACAAGAAGAAAACGAGCACGAATGGTTCAACGCATTTGATAGCAAGGTCTTTGTGCCAAACAGTTTCTTCTTTCTATCTTATCGAAGTCCTTTTATAACAATCAACAAATCGTATCAAATAGTTCACATCGTCACTATATAATTGCACAAAAACATTGTTGTTATAATGGTCCGACGAGTAAGTATCGGTAATAGTTTGTAAATCTAACAGAATGAACAAAAAACTAAGAGGTAATTATTTTAGACGCATGACTTGACTAACATCTTAAAAATATCGACACCTTGTTTATGTGAAACACTCAAGAAATATTGTGAGATTTTTGTTTAAATGAATATTGAAAATCTTGGTGATACGATGTGCTTAGTACGTGTGGAGTTTTGTTATCAGAGGAACTACCTTAAAACATAGACAATTGCATGACTGATTGTTGTATAATAGAAACAACAAATAAAACAAAAAAGCATACGTTGCATACGCAATAAATATAAGAAATGCGCACGATGTAAACTGTGTAAATGAGACCCGGCTATATTACGCTATCCAAAGGCATGCCAATCCTCACATTCACAGTTCTCGAATATGATCAACGTTAAACACATATGAGACTCGCTCTGTGAAAAGATGTGTTAATGCATGTGCGTAAAGTATCGTCCTAGATTTGCCTGTGTAATCCGCACAGGCTAATCAGGGGCGACACTTTCCGCTTGTACTGTATTGTCATCAAGAAAAGTCTTCCTTTGAACAGAGAGTGGTGGTGGTGGTGATGGTGTTGGTGCTGGTGGTGATAATTGTGGTGGTGGTGGTGNTGTGGTGGTGGTGGTGGTGGGGATGGTGTTGGTGCTGGTGGTGATGATTAAAAGTCTAGTGCACCATGCGTATCGAGATGAATTCTGATCACCGAGGGATACATCCGCAGTGTGACCGATTTCACATGAATAGTGGATCATAATTCCAAATTAAAAAATATATTTTGAAATAGCGTTGTATGCATGATAATGTAATCAGCATTTAAACGCGTTTTTATATCGATCAGTAGTGTCTCACCGATTTATTTTATTGACAAATCACGAAGTTGTAAGTAATTTAAGAGTGGATCTGTAAGATACAGTCGAACACACAAAACAGAGTAACTTCTATTAACATGTATATTAATGTGAATTTCAAGGTGTCATTGTATTCCACCAACATACTCCTACATTCAAAGCATTGTGGTGTGCATATGTGTTATTTTCGTCATCACTGACTATTTTTACACGTGTTATTTGACGGTCACTATTGTGTGATGATACCCAGGATAGTATTTTGCAATAAACATTATGAGCTTCGTTTCTATCTGACTTTAAACGTTATGTTTGTTTCGTCTAAAGACCAATAAGGACCCGAATATCCAAACTGTATATTTGTTTGGATATAAGTCGTCAAATTATACGGTTTTGTACTTACTGTTATTTTTGGCCTTAAAACACTGTCACCTCAGTATGAATGCGTCTATTTTATTTAGACAATGACAAACGTTACACAAATATGTTTCTCCTATTTCAATTTCATTCTCATTTTATTATCATCATCACCACCGTTTTTGAATTATGATGATCAAATTCATAATCATTCATAACCATAAAAAACCATTATGTGTATTATCTTTATCGCCATAACCACCAACATTCTAATCAATATCATCATCGTTAGTATCATTATGATCATTGCCATAATCAACTTTGAATAACAACAACAACACCACCATCCAAATTGTAAACATCACTTTCATCATTGTCTCTTTTTTGCATTCCTCTGACTACCTTAGAGCGTTGTTTTTATACAAGGACCAGTATAATGTTTTTTTTTCAGATTTCTGTGTTTTTTCAAATTATTGAACAAGACGAAATTCCACATTGTGACACTTGTCCAATTGTTTTAATGACAGCTGAGTTCATGTAAGGTTTAACAGATACTATACACGGTGATTGACCTTTTTTGTGGAGCCAAATATGTTGAAATAATAATACGTTATTCATTAATTCATTATCAAACGTTTAAACAGAGATACATCGCGTGACGTATTGTTTTAAAGTTAATTACCCGTTTGAAAATATGTTGGTCTTTTTTAAGACATACAAAGCTTAATTTACGGCAGTATCTCCTATGAAGCAGATACGTTTAGCCTAATGTATGATTAAAGTGTCTTGATTCTGTTTTGGATTGTACGCGAGTGGCAATTGTTCAAGCTGAACAGTTAAGATGTTGCTTCGATACCTCAATGTTAGTATGTTCCACTCGGTAATTCGATTGTGTTGGTAACCGGGAACTTCTTCATCGATCATTTGTTTGTGACTATAGAGAAATCAACCAGTATAGGTTTAAAGTTTATATCAAGCATTGGTTTAGATATTAACAGGCTTAATGCACCCCTCGAGTGAGCTTGTCTTTAATGCATAAATGTTTTTAAACGAAGGTATCTAATCGGCAGATTGTACAATAGTAAAGGCGGAGAGAAAGTATTTAACTTTCTGTAACAGTTTCACATTGACAGCTCTCGAGCGCTCGACGAATTGGTTACCATGTCATCTTCAGTGTCTGACAGCATGCTTGCTATGCTTATATTATATTGCATGTGGACTTCAGAGTTTAGCTTTGGAAGCGTAAGTTAGGTTTTATTTCATTATCAGTTTTTATTTGCATTGATACGGCTATGCTTCGTACTTTAGATATTATATTATTAATGATAGACATGTACATAATTATTTGTTGCGCAAGATTGAATGTGTATTTACTGCTTTAAATTCCGTATTGAAACACAAAGCTTTTATTTATATTTCAAATGATCTTTAAAATGTACAATCAACTGACGCGATAGTTTAGAAGTGTGTTATTGTTTTAATTAAGAACGGATCTACACGGGTACACATGGATTGCGTTATTGCATTGTTTAATTACAATTGATGCAAAGAAATAATCATTGATGATAAAAAAATATTGTTCTGTAAACATACTTAAGCTCGATAGTAGTTAAACAACTGTATGTAAACAGAAACAAAAACAAATGTGTTTGTTCAGTTGTCGTAGACCCATACCTTTTATGGTAATTAAATGTTCATCTTAGCGTCGATTAAATTAAGACTTACACTGTGCAAGTTTGCATAGATCTCTAAATTTATCTGAATATGATGCTAATTCCGTAGTAAATTCATATCTACTTAAGTTTATATAAACAATGTCAAAATAATGCTTCAAGTTCTTTCAATCCACATTCGGTGGACAGTAACACACAGACAGACACGCACCAACACATATGTTGCGAAAATACTGACAGCAACAGGCGCTCCCAATCTTTGAGCAGCATCAATTAGTAAATTGCAACATATTTTAACATAAATGTCATTATTCGTGCCACGGTGTATTGTGTAAACGCAAAGTAAACTGGACATGTTTGTGAACAATTCATCTGTCAGGTAAGGTAGATTTGCTCCTAATAATGAAACTCACGAATTTATAATCTAAATTATTACGAGTAATTTATAAACACGTTGCAGCTCTACTGCCGACTGGATTCTCAAATGCCACATAGTTCTGTACATAAGTACATAAAGGGTTTAGTTATGTACACTGGTATATAAAAGGTTATAGTAATGTATGTTTGCTTTAAAGTAATGCAGACGTGGTATTAAACTCCGTACGAGACTAATTATTTACAGAGTAAATTTGTGACAACAAATATGTCCAAAATTTACTTAACTCAAAAAGCGATCGAGGATTTTATTTTCAAGACTGTATATGAGTTCACTAGCATTTGGTTACAGCACTGCGCAATATTTTCATTTGTGATTTATTGTTTTATTAAGACCACGAAAACAGAATTTCGGACTGCGTATTTGTTTGATTTGCAATATATTAACTTATGCCAGCCATTGTACGGTTTTCTAGTTCTTTTGTGTATGACAATTAATTTCGTTGTTTATATTTTGCAATGGCTGACATGGAACCTTTTGACAATAAAATATGTATCAATATATATATTTGTTTGTTTTTAATAATTTAAACTGCGATTTTGTCGGTAAACCTAACAACAAATACTTTAAAAAAAACAACCTATCTATTCCAATTTGATCGAGATTTTGTTGTTCACAAATTGCAATAATAACTCATTCCAGAATAATGCCGGTCCTTTTTTTTCCAGTCCGAAATTATTCACATATAATAATCTATATAAAATAGTAATACCGACGTAAAATTATGATTGATCAATCATAACAAAAGCAGATATAGATCGATAAAAACGAAACCTAAGTCAGTACATGTCATGCTTAAATGTTTGACAGATTCTTAGACACTGGTGTTAAAATACAAATAAAATAGCATATAGTGGTCTTTTGAAAGATAATTTAAGTTTAATAATTTTGTGTATAATTCAAAACACCTATATTCAACGCCATACATAATTGTTGTTTTGGTGTTAAAATACACATATAAAAAGGATCATTCAACAACATGACGGGGCTAGTAAGGTTCTACATGTATATACGTGAGAAATAGCTTGTTTGGACAGAACTCAACGAAGGCGCGTACACAGAAACTAAGATGTTGTTGAGTCAGAAGGCGCCATTAATTTGTTTCTGTTACTCTTATTAAAATAGTTTAGCCTTGCTCTGGGATAACGGGGTGTATTGTAGGTTATCAGGGACGACACTTTCAGCTGTTATGTTATTTTTCGTTTAAGGAAAGTATCTTTTTAGCGAAAATCAAGTTTAGGCGGAAAGTTTAGTACCATATTATCCTTTGCGGACTGCACAGGTTTATCTTGGACGACACTGTACGCATATGCATTAACCCCCGTTTTCCCAGAGCGACGCTAATTTTTGTCTTTACTTGAATTCTAATACTTTTATTTAATCATATTTTTTTCTCACACAAACAAAAGTCTATATACCATAATTTATTTTGAAACACTTCAAGAAACAAATATACTAATTTGGTGCATGTTAAATATTATGTATTATATGCAAAATAACGTATGCTTACGATGGAAATATAAAATGGAATAATAGAAAATAATTCTGAAATTTGTTTAAATTCAAATCTTTGCCAAACACCATTTTCAATACCTACATTACAGCCAGACGATGCACATGCTATTGGTGTGGCAATTACAATTAAATTACAACATAACACGCCAAACAACATTGATGAACTCATTGGTATCTGATAATCGTCACCGATGTTTGAACCAATAATGTACGATCTGGTGATAAATAACGCGTTGACGGTTGTACCTACCAATTGGTGAAATGTGATACGAAATGTATTGTACGTAAGTAAATTGGAAGCTCTAAATGACAACATTTGCTTATAAGAGTTAATAAATAACGAAATATACTAATATTTTTTGCTAAAGTGATTTAATGCATTGTTTTGAAAAAGGGACTTGTAAGAAATATTAATTATAATTATACAATAAACAGTTTTGTTACAATTATCAACGTGTGGCAATAATGATACATGTATTAGTTTTCGTTTGAATTCGAATATACCGGTACTTATTTATTACTTGTAAGTGTAAATTGTGCACTTTGTGCGAATTTACGATAGTCCTTGTTTAAACGCTACTAGATTCTTTTTTTTAAGATAATTGGCTTGTCTGTTTTATAAACAGCTTTTGAATATTTTCTGATTGTTTACATGACGTTCTAAAATAACCCTTTTCAAAAAAGAAATAACGATTTGATACGCGTTTACATCGACATGTTGTTTTTAGTTGTATTTGTGTGAAATGATGCCATCTTACAGTAGTATGTTTATCTTAATTTATTCAACGCCTTTGAAGCGTTCGTCAAACACATTCAAGTAAGACACGTTCATGTAGTCAGTCATACCCAGTACGCGTGCTGTGTAGTTTATTTTAAACTTCAGATGAACCTTAATCAAGCGATCGGTAATCTTGACCGAGTACCGATTGTCAAACTTCTTTTGTCTACGGCATTTAACGAACAATTATTAAAAAGAAGCGTGTTAGTGAATATATCTATCTCACAACTTATGTTATTTAATTTGTTTAATAATTAGAGATCGTCAATTGTCCTTGCCGACACTCTTGATTAAAAACTATGAATATAACTTTACTATTCAGTGCAATCGTATTGATACAATCATTTAATAATGCATCACCTGATCAAACAGTTTTTAAAATTAATGCATTTTAGCAATATATCTACGGTAATTCCACCAAATAAAAGCATCATTTTACCCATGTCTATCGTAAATTAAAAAAATAAAGGTTGACTAGAGACATACAATTCAAAAGAGGCTTTTTGAAGCAAACCAAACTAATTGTTCATCTGGACCAAACTGTACAGCTTGTTGATGGCCATAAAATAATCCACGTTGAATGAATTCATAACTGCGAAAAATGAAATTAATTGTTGTGTACTGATTTTTATGAGTGTATGATGGATGCATGACCAAATGAAATGAGTATCATTAACTACAGCTGGTAAAACTATATTTAAATACAAAATGCTTCATACATTCATCTATGCAAACTGATTTACATATGTATGCATTAGACCAATGACAGCCAGTGGTTGACTCCTCTCATGATGACGGTGAAAAGATGCGCACAGATTTAAAGCATCGAATCACACACAGACGCACAGAGCCAGTGGTATTGTAAATAATAACTTACCGATCATTGAACTCTTATTTGCAGTGTTTTCACAACTCACTATATCAGATAAATGTAGTGTTAGTGTTATTAATAGTATTAACATATTTTTTATTTTTAATAGTGTTATTGTTAATGTTTTCATATATTTAACATTTCAAATAATATCGCATTAACGTCGTGTGTTAATTTTGTATGATGAAAAGGTCAATAAAGACGAAATAAATTATTCATTGATGAATAGGGGGTAAGGTATCCTGATTTTGGGATATGGAAGAAAGGAGATATTTTTGGTTTGCATACAGTTTTATTTGATAAATGGCACATGTGGTCAGATATATGTATTATAATAGGATATGGCAAATGGTTTTTAAGCTTTGACGGTCCAGAAAGTGGATGTGTTTAAGCAACATCCGTACGTACTCCAGAACGTCTCTATTGTTTTCCGGACTGTAACTTCTTCATTTATCGAACGATTAAAAAAACACTCGCCAAACATGATCACCTTATGGAGACGACATTTCGCGTGAAACATCTTTGTCTTTAGCTCAATGGTCAAGGTCACACTGAAAGTTTTGATGAAAAGTAAAGTGATAATATAGCTTGTAAGAACTGAACCTTTGCCAATCATCAGACAATTTTAAATAACTTGCAACGCATGATCATCGGGTGGAAATTGTTTTTCGAAATACGAGGTCAAATTTGATATATGATGATATTGCAGTTTGTCCGTATTGTAACTTCGTAATGTATATATCCATTAAAAAAACATATTATCATCGTGAGGCATTCAAAAGAGTGCCACAAAGGACTTTCGCACATACGTCAAACAAGTAAATTTGTTTAGCCCATTACAGCTTTGTATTATATTTGTATATTAAAGTAATAAAACGGCATGTGTATTGACATTGAATTTTGGTGACATGACATTTGCCTTCGAAGTGAGTGCATCCGTGCATATGACATATTATTGGAAGTAAGGTGATTGTATGCATTTTGATAACCGTAGTTTATACCATTGTTTCAGAGAGTTTTAATTATATATCGATAAGATACTTTGGAAACATGTATGATAGCCCAACTAGACCCAATTTACTAAAAGGATTTAGGTTCCAATGTATCGATGCATTATACCATACTGAATTCCAACATTTTAACATATTTGTTAACGGTTATACAGAATATAAAATAAAGGGTGCTTTTCAGGTGAACATGTATAACGAATAGCGAAAGTAAATACTGAGTTGTCATTGAGACAATTCAGAAGAAGATAAGTGTGCTCGTTTTATTAAAACTTAGTATTTAACTTCAGTTGAATGCTAAAATGCCAAGAATCATAAAATAAAAGTATTCATAAAGCGCTGCACCTTTCCGTTCAAAATGAATACATTCAACACCCCTCTCAAGATTGTAACTTTTAATATTAATTTGTATTGCTATTTTTATTTGGAAACAAGAACAGCGATAGAGAGTCGTTATAGTGAACAACCTCATTATCTTCAGCGCTTTGATTGTAATTCAGTTTTTTTCTGTTAAATTAATATTAATGCATAACAAAACTACCTACCAGAAAAAAGAAAAAAGATGAGCCTTTGAGTATGATCTGTTTGTATTAAACAAGTTTTTATGTGTGAATGCGATACATTTTCCTCGCATTCGACATATTTACAAGTTCAACCTACTAACTTTACTTTCTTCAAACACAATCCGATTAATGTTATGTTTAACAAAATACTAGAACAATAATCTTAGAACAGGTCCATTTAAATCATTCTTACTACTATTTGTTAATGTCCATTGGTCACGATGAATAGTTTATTGCAAAAGTAATTGGTATACTCCCATATGGCGTTGATTTTGATGTTGAATTGCTGAAATTAGTGCATCGGTAGCGATATCGCTCTATTTTATCTATCATTTATTTAAAACATTGATCATTGATAGCAATTTCATATAGTTGTTACATTTTTCAGATGAGTATCAGTTCGCACTTCTTTCGATTTGGAAACGTTCAGTTTAAGTACACGCTGATTATCAGTGATACGGAATACCGTTAGTGCCATCGTGGTTACATATTAAAATCCAGAGGGCGACAATGCGATAG
>VMBQ01001138.1:185290-211589 GCA_007657795.1 Dreissena rostriformis | reverse complement strand
CGCTCTTCTTTGAACCAGCGAGTTCGAGCTTGCGAACTATGTTAACCAACTGCTAATCTTGGGTCATAAACAGTTTATCATCACAACAGCCCAATTGACCTCACATTCGTTCCGATCATTGGGACGTTTGCACAACAGGTAATCTAATGTAACGTCAACGGCATTCTAGTAACTCGCTGATGAACGTTTACGACGTCATTAGTGCCGGTTACGTCATGGGCGTTACGTCATGCAGTTCTCGCCATAACGAATTGAACTAGAATAGAACGGATGACAAGAGTTATTGACAAAAACCGTTACTGGGACTCTTAATCAGTAGTAATAATGGACTCACCAAACACTCTCAATTCAAAAATACATTAAACATGTTTCGTTGAATTTTCCGATATTATTTTCTGTTTCTTTCATTTTTTTCTTCGACAACTTTCAATAAAAAATATCGAAGGATATTTTAAATGTGTTTATGATGGTCCTCCTACTCGCGTAGCGAAATAATCAACCGGTTTAACAGCAATGTATTCTAATCAAGCTTACCAAATTGTTTCCCTCGTCTGGAACAAGGTCGGACAATTCCAAGGAAAAGCATGTACTCTTAACATTTCTTGAATTTTGGGCATTGTCTATGGTTCTGCAAAATGTTTGAGCATTTTATTATCCATGACATAATTTGAAGAGTTGAATTGTCAAGATTTTCTGCAAATAATCGATACAGGATTTATTAAGGTTACATTAAACTATTAAGTCTATGTTGACCAAATTGGTATTTTGTTCGCTATCTGGAATCTTGTATTTGTTAAATATGCATTATTAATCATATTGTCATCTATGATAATAAACAGGTTTTTTGTTTAATATATGGAATATTTTATGTCTTTAAAAGCATTCATTTTAAATAATTATTGTCATGTTCTGTATTTCAGACCCTATTCACGGTCTTTTACGGTATGATTGTAATAAATCATCTCGCTACTACTGAATAAAGAACCAGGTAAGTGTTGGTCTTTTATATTATTTAAGTTTAGGAATCGTTTATTTTGCAGTTATGCGCATACATTGTAACAAAATTCATTAAACATGTTTTAATAGCGTTACAAAATAATTGCGCGTAGCGTTTGGCCATAAAACAAATCAATGAATTAATCATGAGATATTGAGTGATGACATAATGTTTAGAAGTTTTTGTAATAAACTCCAAAGCGTTTTTGCAAATTGAAATATAAATATTGTGCAACATCAACCGTTAATGTTATCAAATGTGTTTCATTAATCGGTATTGAGCGCGGTTTGAATGCAATTTTTTTAACAGAATCAACTTAAAATAGAATATCTGAACATGCGAGTGAGTGATTTGTTATTATTATTATTGGACGTAAGTTTTCTACATTGCTATTAAACCTTACACCCTTCACTGTCACATACTTTGTTGCAAATAGTTTTCTATTGAAACCGTATTACCTGTACCATCAATTCAAACGCGTTAATTTATAGACTGGATTACATGGGTTGGACAAGATTCCCGAGGTCCACATCTGTTTGCAATTGAATAGTTGTTACAAATAAAATACTCTAAACTTGTAACAAATGGAAATCCGGTCTTAATAGGTGCGTGCCAGTCTTATTAATGACGCTTGAACCAATTTTTCTACTGTCAATCCCTGGCCATTGTTTTGATTCGGCTGATAATGTTCAAACCACGATGCATCATGGGTATTAATGTTTTCTTATATTGTTTGATTAAGCACGCACGATAGTCGCCTTTCTGACACTATCAATTTATTGTAGCATAAACGGTTTTTCGGTTTTGTTTGATATGATCCACCATTACTGTGGCGGTGTAGCCAAATTTACACCGGTAATAGTATTTGATGTTTTGGCTTTCTCGGTTTTTTTTCTTCGCTTTTCTAAGTTCCGGTAAAAATGGAAGCTTTTTCGGCGTTAGCTGAAAACGCCAGGTTTTCACCTTAGCCTGACCTTTGTAAGTGACCAATCAATTCGAATATAAATTTCCCCGCCGGTGGGCCTGAAACTTTTCGCAGAAGAAAACGTGCAATCTACAAACAGATTTCACATTAACATTACTATGTAATTCCATCGACTTTCATTTTTGGGGAAGTATTGGGTATGAAAAGGGATACTACAGTTCGTTTAGCAACGATGTTAATTGCGTATTCAGCATAAAACAATTGTATCTCTAATGATAAGGTTTGAGAGATAGAGCAGTTCCACACTTAATTCTCGACATCAATACAGTTTGTGTATGCCCCTTTATATTCAGAGGATTGTCAGCGTCAGAGCGTTTGTACTGAAAGGCTATGTTCTCATATTTAGTTAGTATTACCATATTGCTGTCTGTGTACTAGTATATTTTAGTTAATAAAAGTATCGTTTTTGGANGTGAACTATGTATATGCTTCCTATGCCGAAATAAATCTATCTATCTATCTAATGGGTAAAAGGAAAGACAGTTTTACAGCTACAGCTATGGAACTGCCTCTTTAAGCATCCGTTTATAAAATTGAATTTATAATTTCACGTCTTACCGATATTCAACATACCTTTAGCTTACCGAGAACTGAACGCATCCGCCCCAAAACAAAATCATTACATATGGCTGGGTAGCCAACCGAACAAACAATATTAAGAGCATGATGTTAATATACATGTAGACTGAAGAGGATATACTTGAAATCATTATCGTATATTGTATTTCTAAAACGTTTAAACAAACTGCATTTAAATTGTATAAGGGTGTAAATGCGCCCCGCTCTGTGAAAATGCGGTTTAATGCATGTGTGTAAAGTGTCGTCCCAGATAAGCTTGTGCAGTCCGCACAGGCTAATCAGGGACGACACTTTTCTCCTAAGCTGGATTTTCGCCAAAAGCAGTCTTCCTTTAAATGAAAAATACAATAAAAGCGGAAAGTGTCGTCCCTGTGCGGACTGCACAGCTAATCTTGGACGACACTTTACGCACTTGCATTAAATCCCTTTTCACAGAGCGAGGCTCAAATGTATTTGTCATAGCAATTTTACACGTGGCTGGTAAAACCACCTCACGTGAAAGAATGTGTATGTCAAATAGACAATAAAATAGAACTTCAATGTTAGCAAAATGTTCTTTTTCATTCCAGACGGTGGTGTCAATGGGCAGTTTTGTTACGGCACAGAAGAACCGGGTAAGCACTGTACATTGGTTATCATAGTATGAACCGGGTAAGCACTGTACATTGGTTATCATAGTATGAACCGGGTAAGCACTGTACATTGGTTATCATAGTATGAACCGGGTAAGCACTGTACATTGGTTATCATAGTATGAACCGGGTAAGCACTGTACATTGGTTATCATAGTATGAACCGGGTAAGCACTGTACATTGGTTATCATAGTATGAACCGGGTAAGCACTGTACATTGGTTATCATAGTATGAACCGGGTAAGCACTGTACATTGGTTATCATAGTATGAACCGGGTAAGCACTGTACATTGGTTATCATAGTATGAACCGGGTAAGCACTGTACATTGGTTATCATAGTATGAACCGGGTAAGCACTGTACATTGGTTATCATAGTATGAACCGGGTAAGCACTGTACATTGGTTATCATAGTATGAACCGGGTAAGCACTGTACATTGGTTATCATAGTATGAACCGGGTAAGCACTGTACATTGGTTATCATAGTATGAACCGGGTAAGCACTGTACATTGGTTATCATAGTATGAACCGGGTAAGCACTGTACATTGGTTATCATAGTATGAACCGGGTAAGCACTGTACATTGGTTATCATAGTATGAACCGGGTAAGCACTGTACATTGGTTATCATAGTATGAACCGGGTAAGCACTGTACATTGGTTATCATAGTATGAACCGGGTAAGCACTGTACATTGGTTATCATAGTATGAACCGGGTAAGCACTGTACATTGGTTATCATAGTATGAACCGGGTAAGCACTGTACATTGGTTATCATAGTATGAACCGGGTAAGCACTGTACATTGGTTATCATAGTATGAACCGGGTAAGCACTGTACATTGGTTATCATAGTATGAACCGGGTAAGCACTGTACATTGGTTATCATAGTATGAACCGGGTAAGCACTGTACATTGGTTATCATAGTATGAACCGGGTAAGCACTGTACATTGGTTATCATAGTATGAACCGGGTAAGCACTGTACATTGGTTATCATAGTATGAACCGGGTAAGCACTGTACATTGGTTATCATAGTATGAACCGGGTAAGCACTGTACATTGGTTATCATAGTATGAACCGGGTAAGCACTGTACATTGGTTATCATAGTATGAACCGGGTAAGCACTGTACATTGGTTATCATAGTATGAACCGGGTAAGCACTGTACATTGGTTATCATAGTATGAACCGGGTAAGCACTGTACATTGGTTATCATAGTATGAACCGGGTAAGCACTGTACATTGGTTATCATAGTATGAACCGGGTAAGCACTGTACATTGGTTATCATAGTATGAACCGGGTAAGCACTGTACATTGGTTATCATAGTATGAACCGGGTAAGCACTGTACATTGGTTATCATAGTATGAACCGGGTAAGCACTGTACATTGGTTATCATAGTATGAACCGGGTAAGCACTGTACATTGGTTATCATAGTATGAACCGGGTAAGCACTGTACATTGGTTATCATAGTATGAACCGGGTAAGCACTGTACATTGGTTATCATAGTATGAACCGGGTAAGCACTGTACATTGGTTATCATAGTATGAACCGGGTAAGCACTGTACATTGGTTATCATAGTATGAACCGGGTAAGCACTGTACATTGGTTATCATAGTATGAACCGGGTAAGCACTGTACATTGGTTATCATAGTATGAACCGGGTAAGCACTGTACATTGGTTATCATAGTATGAACCGGGTAAGCACTGTACATTGGTTATCATAGTATGAACCGGGTAAGCACTGTACATTGGTTATCATAGTATGAACCGGGTAAGCACTGTACATTGGTTATCATAGTATGAACCGGGTAAGCACTGTACATTGGTTATCATAGTATGAACCGGGTAAGCACTGTACATTGGTTATCATAGTATGAACCGGGTAAGCACTGTACATTGGTTATCATAGTATGAACCGGGTAAGCACTGTACATTGGTTATCATAGTATGAACCGGGTAAGCACTGTACATTGGTTATCATAGTATGAACCGGGTAAGCACTGTACATTGGTTATCATAGTATGAACCGGGTAAGCACTGTACATTGGTTATCATAGTATGAACCGGGTAAGCACTGTACATTGGTTATCATAGTATGAACCGGGTAAGCACTGTACATTGGTTATCATAGTATGAACCGGGTAAGCACTGTACATTGGTTATCATAGTATGAACCGGGTAAGCACTGTACATTGGTTATCATAGTATGAACCGGGTAAGCACTGTACATTGGTTATCATAGTATGAACCGGGTAAGCACTGTACATTGGTTATCATAGTATGAACCGGGTAAGCACTGTACATTGGTTATCATAGTATGAACCGGGTAAGCACTGTACATTGGTTATCATAGTATGAACCGGGTAAGCACTGTACATTGGTTATCATAGTATGAACCGGGTAAGCACTGTACATTGGTTATCATAGTATGAACCGGGTAAGCACTGTACATTGGTTATCATAGTATGAACCGGGTAAGCACTGTACATTGGTTATCATAGTATGAACCGGGTAAGCACTGTACATTGGTTATCATAGTATGAACCGGGTAAGCACTGTACATTGGTTATCATAGTATGAACCGGGTAAGCACTGTACATTGGTTATCATAGTATGAACCGGGTAAGCACTGTACATTGGTTATCATAGTATGAACCGGGTAAGCACTGTACATTGGTTATCATAGTATGAACCGGGTAAGCACTGTACATTGGTTATCATAGTATGAACCGGGTAAGCACTGTACATTGGTTATCATAGTATGAACCGGGTAAGCACTGTACATTGGTTATCATAGTATGAACCGGGTAAGCACTGTACATTGGTTATCATAGTATGAACCGGGTAAGCACTGTACATTGGTTATCATAGTATGAACCGGGTAAGCACTGTACATTGGTTATCATAGTATGAACCGGGTAAGCACTGTACATTGGTTATCATAGTATGAACCGGGTAAGCACTGTACATTGGTTATCATAGTATGAACCGGGTAAGCACTGTACATTGGTTATCATAGTATGAACCGGGTAAGCACTGTACATTGGTTATCATAGTATGAACCGGGTAAGCACTGTACATTGGTTATCATAGTATGAACCGGGTAAGCACTGTACATTGGTTATCNGTGCGTGCGCGCGCGTGTGTGTGTGTGTGTTTCATTTATTTTTTTAAGCGTTTTTTATTGGCAAGGTTTGGAGCTGTCGTGTATACGTATACGAATACAACTGCGGTATCGTTATTGTACGGAATCAGGTTATAGTGAGACTGTACGATTTTGTCAAATATTTATGAATTTATATAAAATGTTTTAAAAATTATTGTACATATATTTCAATATAAATTAAAATAAAAGTTAAAAAGAACATGTGTCGAAAAATGCGAAATAAGCCAGATATTTAAATCTGAAATTAAAAATGGCTTCCAGCCTAATTGGCCAGCATGTATATCATGCATGTACAATGTGAATCTAAATTAAGTTTTAGTGCAAATTCGTTCATTCGATAATCGTGTTACATCGACCATCTCCGGATAGCTCCGGATGCAATTTATGCAATAAAGGTCGATAATCCAGAGTTGTTCATACGACACATTTTTGTTTCCTTACAAATACGAGTAAAAGTGTCGGCATCGGCTTTAACCAGCGCTAACTTGTCTTTGCTGCATTTTATGAAATTCGTCTTCAATGTATAATTTTTCTTGCATATTTTGTGTTATTGAAACATATTTTTATCAATATATTACAATTTAACACATATAAAAATCGTACAGTCTCACTTTAAGTCCATATGTCTCGCCTGTAGTCGAATAAGGTCGACAATCAACGCGTCACACGATACGGCAATCAATGCCAGGTATGATACGATACCCGACAATCAACGCGAAGCTCGATGCAACAATTGGCAGTCAATGCGAAGCACGATAAGACACACGACAATTAGCTCGTCGCACGAAACGACACTTTTTCTTTATTTATAACAAATTGTTATTAGAACTTTTTAAACTTTTCAATACATGTAAACAATAACAGTTCATTAAAACACATCTATCGTTTTTGTTTAAACTTCCCGCATGGCAGCCAAAACACATTAACTGAAACTTATCTTTTTTTTTCAGACCGGAAAATAAGCCGACGGCTAACTGCGGAATCCAGTTCGAGCTTGGATCTGATAGAACGGCGTTCGGTTGCGCGCTGTTCCAGGGCGGAAAACACGCCTTCCAGACGCAGGCGCTTAGCAACCTGACCTATACCAAGTTCGAGGACATTGACCTTCACGAGTGGAGGTCGTGCATAGGGGTCAGGCCGGGTAAGGGGCTTCGGTGACACGTGGATTGTTTTATGTCACACTCTTTATTTTATTTCTTTTATTCTATGATACGCGATACGTGTAACTAAAACGTTAATGTTTTCTATTCTCTCATTAGAACATATTTCTGTTTATGATCAACCTTTGTCTAGTTGTTGCAAATGATGTTTTTTTGTTGACATGGGAATATCTGAGTAGCTACTGATAATATTACTTTTACACTTTCCTTTAATTTTTCATTGAAGTGTGCTGCTGAAAGGGACTTGTTCACAGTTTATGACATTTCTTTATAGTTCGTCATTTAATGCATTAAATTGATATACATGTAAGTATCAGAAGAACAGAGCAACAATATAAAACAAGAATTGAGTTTAAAAAAGAAAAACACGAAAATAAGTTTATCGTACCTGCGCTCGAACCACTGACCTTAGTTTTTAATTGCCATATATATCAGGAATGTGCAATGTATTTGTTTAAAGATGTTCTTTTATTTCTTTTATCTGTGAAAAACAGTAGGACAATTGTAATTCGACAATCTCTTGAGCAAACTTAATCAGATTAGCGATTTTGGGACATCATGGACCTCATGTGTGCGCTTTTTTTTCTTTTGCATATCCCTGTTATATGGTTTTTTGAAAACAAAATCATACCAATACAAATGAGACGCGCTCTGATAAAAGGGGGTTTAATGCATGTGCGAAAAGTCTCGTCCCAGATAAGCCTGTGCAGCCCGCACAGGCCATCCCGGGGCGACACTTACCGCTTTTATTGTATTTTTTCGTTTAAAGGAAGACTCTTCTTGACGAAAATCTAGTTTAGGCGGAAAGTGTCGTCCATGATTAATCTCTTTGGACTGCAAAGGCTAATCTGGGACGACACTTTACGCACATGCATTTGACCCCGTTTTATCAGAACGCGGCACAAATGCTCACGGTTCCCATGACTAATATTCTGCATCCTTTTTTTTACGCGCAGCTTCCGGGACCCACGTACAGGCGAAATGCTTCCGTCAGGTCAAATACGCCCCACCTTCGAACACAAACGAAGGTATTTAAAGCGTCATATCATAATTTGGAATGGAAATATATTAATCTTAAAATGAAATATTAATACTTATCTATAAACACTATGTACCTGTTTACAATGTGATTTATGTGTTAACCTGAACAGTGACAAAATAAAAATAAAAATAACAGACTTCCGATCAAAGATTAACTGTGTTCAATATGATGTGAAATATACGCAAAGTGATGATGAGGATGATGATGATGATGACGACGACGACGTCGACGACGGCGACTACGATGACGACGATGGCGATGATGATGATGATGGTGACGATGACGATGATGATGATGATGATGCTAATGCTGATTCACACAAAATAAATTAACCGATTTGTAAACTACCTGCTTCGTCTGACAGGTTGGGGTGGCTGGAACAGTTGGTCGAGTTGGAGCGTGTGTTCGAGCACGTGCAGTTCTGGTACGAACACGCGCACGCGCGTCTGCAGTGGAAACGGAAGTCAGTGCAATGGCGTCACGTCCGAAACGGAGAGGCGGAAGTGTCCCTTTGAACAAGACTGCCCTGGTAATAGAACAGTAGAAATATTTGATTGTGTGTGTGTCTTTGTGTGCGTGCGTTCGTCCGTGGGTGTGTAATTCAATGCTTAAAGTCCATCCGAGTCTTCTCAAAGTCATTGCAGGTGGACTTATTTTGGTTGTTTAACTTCAATAAATCGCAACGGTTACCTCCCCTGTATGTTATTTGAAAAGAAGTATGATCGGAACCAATCAAATCTCAGCGCGGAGGTTGCTAAAATTATACCACTTGGGGGCGCCCAAAACGTGTTGAGCTACGACACGACCATTCAAGTTCAAGAATTGAATTGCACCCAAAACCTTATTTTAAATATATTTTAGTAATGAGTGTTCTCTCGCTTATTAATATGCCCTGCATACTTTCTATTGAGAATCTATGATTGAAAAACAAATGGAATATGTGAAAAGAACCATTCAATGTTAACGTTTATAACCTCGAACTTGTATAAATATTATGTCGCTCTTCAATTGACGGAACACAATTGAGGTCAAGGTCATGTAATAATCCCGCTCCTAGCAACGACGCTAAACCGTGTGTTTATACTTCCGGTCAGCTGACGTCGTTTAACGAAACAAACAGTATAGTTTGTGGCAACCAGCTTTGTCCAGGTTATGCATTACTACAATGGTGCATGGTTTAAAACAGCAGACGACAGACATAGAAACACAGATGGCACTGTGCCTAAAGTGCTCACTTTAAGACTAAACACACAGTTGAATTATTCCACAAATATCTTAAAAGCAAACTATAAATACAGTCTAACCTGCCCCCAGCGACCACCTTTGAATAGCGACACCCTGTCCATAACGACCACATCGATTTCCTCCCATACGATTTCACTATATATTTTAACTGCGAATAACAACCACCTGCAAAAACGACCTGCGACCGCCATTTAACATTCCCAAAAGTCCATTTTGATAGCTAACAAAGACCACTTCAATCATAACAATCAACGATTTCTCAACTTAAAAAAAAACACACAATGTATTTCCATACTCTTGTCAAAATATTTAGCGATCGGCTGTTTATCACTTGATAAATATTTAGACATATTGTTTCAGTTAACGGCCAGTGGTCACTCTGGGGTCCGTGGTCATCTTGTTCAGTGACCTGTGGTCAAGGGTCACGGTTGAGGTCAAGGACATGTTCTAGCCCCGAACCTAGAGGCGGAGGTCTCCCGTGTGTCACTTTGAACGATGGAGCGACGGAAACTACAGGCTGCACGGCACAGTCTTGTGCCGGTGTGTAATTTGTTGTGTTTGTTTTATTCATTTGCGTTCCCAATAAATAAGTTGGGCTGGTATATTTGAACGAACACTAAAATCAACATTCGGAGACGAAAAATTAAAATGTAATTGTTTAATTGCAAATAGTTCACAAAGCTTATAGGTTGATTTCCAAAAACAGATAGTTTGGAACAAATAATCAATGAATAAATGTGTTCTCCAGTTGACGGTGGGTGGGGCGAATGGAGTTTGACGTCATCATGCTCAGTCACCTGTGGCGGAGGAACACAGTTGTGGTCAAGGTCGTGTAATAACCCCGCTCCTAGCAACGGCGGTAAACCGTGTGTAGATACTTCCGGTCAGCTGACGTCACTCAACGAAACTACTACGATAGTTTGCGGCAATCAGCTTTGTCCAGGTAATCCAATACTTCAAAAGTGTATGGTTTAAGACAGCAGACGACAGGCATAGAAACACAGATGCCACTTTGCCTATTGTGCTCAGTTTAATAGCAAACACAATAGGTTATGGCGCAACCAAAAACAAATCGCACATTTGAGTTGTACACAAATATATTAAATAAAAACTATAAATAATTGCATACTCCTGTCTTAATATGAAGCGATCGGTGGTTTAACATTTTATAAATATTTAAACATTATGTTTCAGTTAACGGCCAGTGGTCAGTCTGGGGTCCGTGGTCATCTTGTTCAGTGACCTGTGGTCAAGGGTCAAAGGCGAGGTCAAGGACATGTTCTAACCCCGCCCCTAGCGTAGGTGGTCTTCCGTGTGTTACATCGGACGGTGGAACGACGGAAACTGCAGTCTGCATGGCGCAGTCTTGTGTCGGTGTGTAACATGTTTTTAGTTATTTGTGTTAATAATATATTTGTTGTGCTGGTGTTTCTGAACCAACACTAACGTTGAACATCAGAAGACGAAAACCACACATGTCATTGTTCAACCAAACATGTAATTGTTCAATTGCAAATAGTTCACATAGCTTATAGGTTGTTTTCCAAAACAGATAGTTTAGAAAAATAATCAATTTATAATGGTGTTCTTTAGTTGACGGTGGGTGGGGCGAATGGAGTATGACGTCATCATGTTCAGTCACATGTGGCGCAGGAACACAAGTGATGTCAAGGTCATGTAATAATCCCGCTCCTATCAACGGCGGTAAACCGTGTGTGGATACTTCCGGTCAGCTGACGTCGGTCAACGAAACTAAGACGATAGTTTGTGTCAATAAGCTTTGTCCAGGTATTCCATCACTACAATTGTATATGGTTTAAGACAGCAGACGACAGATAGAGAAACACAGATGACACGTTGCCTAAAGTGCTCAGTTTAAAAATACACACAATAGGTTATGGCGCAAGCTAAAACAAATAAATCACACATTTGAGTTTTTCCACAAATATCTTAAATTAAAACTATAAATAGTTTCATAATCGTGTCTTAGTATGAAGCGATCGGTCGTTTATCATTTTATACATATTTGAACATATTGTCTCAGTAAACGGCCAGTGGTCAGTCTGGGGTCAGTGGTCATCTTGTTCAGTGACCTGTGGTCAAGGGTCAAAGTCGAGGTCAAGGACATGTTCTAACCCAGCCCCTAGCGTTGGTGGTCTACCGTGTGTTACATCGGACAGTGAAACGACGGAAACTACAGTCTGCATTGCGCAGTCTTGTGCCGGTGTGTACAATGTTGTGTTTTTTTCTCCATTTGCGTTCATAATAAATAAGTTGTTGGGCTGGTGTATTTGAAAGAACACTTAAATGAACATTATATGGCGAAAACTTAACATGTAATTGTTCTAATGCTATTTGTTCACAAAGCTTAAAGATGGATTTACAAAACAAATCATTTGGTAAAATAATTAAATGATACGTGCATTATTTAGTTGACGGTGGGTGGGGCGAATGGAGTATGACGTCATCATGTTCAGTCACCTGTGGCGGAGGAACACAAATGATGTCAAGGTCATGTTATAATCCCGCTCCTAGCAACGGCGGTAAATCGTGTGTCGGTACTTCCGGCCAGCTTATGTCACTCAACGAAACACTATCCATAGTTTGCAATAACCCATCTTGTCCAGATATTTTATTAAAACAATATTCAAATAAATGTCTAGAATGAAATGCTAAAAACAAAATTGAACATGCATTATGTTATACACAGAAGGTACTCAATTAAACATACATACATTATGCAACAATATAACACTGGTGATACCTGCGCAGTCATAAAAAAACGTAACAGTTCAACGTGCAGAATTAAAAATATGAATAATGTTATACTCTGTCAACTTAGCGATAAGCCATATTACAAAAAAACGTGTACATTTACTTATTCGTCAATATGGTTCTAGTAAACGGCCAGTGGTCAGTCTGGGATCCGTGGTCAACATGTTCAGCGACTTGTGGTGAAGGGTCAAGGTCGAGGTCAAGGACATGTTCTAGCCCCGAACCTAGCGGCGGAGGACTACCGTGTGTCACTTTGAACGGTGGAACGACGGAAACTGCGAGCTGCATGGCGCAGTCTTGTGCCGGTGTGTACATTGATATGTGTGTGTGTGTGTGTTTGTTTAATTATGTTTTATTGTTGTTGTTTTTTTTTGTTTTTTTTTGTTTTTTTTTTGTCGGTTGTTGTTGTTTTTTTGTAGGGGGGGGGGGTGATTAAATCCCTGTATATGTTTTTTTTTTGCTGAACGAAAACCAATAGTTAACTTAAGAGTAAATAAATAGTAGGTTATTTGTTTAAAAATGACGTTTCTAATGGAGTCTTATGTTATCGTGTAGAAAAACGGGTGGCGTAGGAACACACGGGATGCACAGGTCATGTAATATGTTAGTATATGACCCTCACCAGAAGCTCGCAAATTGTATTGCTGTATTTATATTTAAAGTGCCCTATGATCAAGTGAGAATGGCTTACGTATGGTATTTAAGCAACTCCATTTTTGCAGATTTTCCGGTTATTAGTCAATGGGGTCAATGGCGAGAATGGTCAGAGTGCTCAAGGTCATGCGGTCAAGGTCAACGTGAGAGGACAAGGTCATGCAATGCCAGCGCGTCAGTCGGTGGTCAACCAGTTTGTAGAGACGAGCGGACAAACGCGACTCGCGCGAGTGACACGGAAACGATCGACTGCAACGTATTTGAATGCCTCGGTAAGAGTGCAAAACATACGATTATAAAGCGTTGTAAAACACATATTAGACTTTGAATGGAACATCATAGAACAGTATAGAGAATATAATGTAATGTAATGGAATAGGATAGGATAAAATGGAACAGAACAGAATATAATACGATGGAATGGGGTGACAAAGGATACTGGTAGAGTCTGAGAAAGAAGATTGCTACTGAAGGTGTTGAAATAATTGCATGAATTAATACATAAATCAATGATTAAATAAAATATGTTTGAACGAATAGTTGATAAAAATAAAAGTGTGAATCATTACAACTAAACGAATCTTTATTTTCCAGATAATATAAGGCAAACTGATCCGCCTGTTGCAGCGGCGGTCGCAAATGCTGGTAGCGGTAGTAAGTATACACACCATAAGTTTAGCTCCCCACATATATTTACCATTACCCGGTAATATCTTCATTAGTTTTGTCTCCTTTTGTATTAGCATTTGCCTCTAGTTGTACCGCTAGTAATTATCTGCAACAATTAATATATGTTCAGGGATTTACCATGTATATTCATTGTTTCAAATAACTCCGTAAGGAAACAAAAAAGTGCATGGGCGCCTCTGTATTCGTTGTTATGATTTATATGATTTGCCAGTCGTTACCACCCCGAGCTTTGTCCGCATGTCCCCGTGTTCGAAAAATGGGCGCCCTGTGGGCTCTGGTTATATATTAACTTATTTAGAAACAATTAAAGCTTCAGATATAATTGTCTAAGTATAATGTTTCTCCCTATTTCAGTGAATATAGGCGCCATCGTCGGGGGCGTCCTGGGAGCTCTGGTGGCGCTGCTGCTGCTTGTGTTGCTCATAATCTGCCTGGTCAGGTACGTGACCTGTCACGTGGTTTACTGGTTGTACTGTGGCGTCTTGGTCGTTCTGCTATTGTTACGCTTCAGCTACATGTATTTCTACCAACGCTACTTTTTTTCTGCACATTTTCTGTACCATGCTGCTGATCATATTGATGATGATAATGATGATGACGACGTTGACGCCACTACAGTGATTCTAATTATGGTTAAATATGATAATGATGATAACTGCTTCGACGACGGTTTTCGTGATCATGTTGATGATGATGATGATAACGACGACGACAACGATTGTGATGATGATGAAGAAGAAAATGATGATAATGATTATGATGATGACGATGGTGATCAAAAAATAAGACGGTGTTGATGATGCTCAAACATTATTTTTAAATATACTATTTCTGATGATAATGAATCTTTTTTTTTTAAATGTTTTATTGATGACCAAATTTGTACTGTTTTTTAAGTGTTGTTCGAATACGTTCGCAAAATTGTGACCAACAAATTACTAATTATGCTGTTTATAAATGTGCTTTTAACAGGAGACGACGCCGCCGTAGACCAGAGAAGAGCATCAAACCGGGCCAGCATTCCATCCGTTACTTCTCACAAAGCGATGACGTCACGGTGACGGAAAACGCGCTGTATGAGTGGGACGGTCAAACGCCGGCGCATGCCACTAACGCGTTGTTCATTGGTGGCATACCGGAAACGCCCGCGAGTCCGGGCTACATTCCACACTTTTCCACGGACAGCGGTGATCGATACGCCGTGATTGCAGACTCGACGAGGGCCAAGCCCAAATCCAAAGACCGGCCAAATCTCGCAGCGGTTCCCAAGTTGACATTGCCTAAGAGGTCTAGCGATTCAAACACACATTTGAAAGAAATGACAAACGACCGCAGCGGCGCGTTTGAATCAGACGAGCTCCCACTCCGTTCCCCAAGCGAATATTCGAGTGGCAATTATCCGGGTCTGGGGGTCGAAAATCCGGGTTACGACTCAATGTATTTCACTGCCACGAGCGACGAAAAAAACGCCGGGAAATCTTCATCGCCGTATGACTACATTGACCATGATAAACTGCGTAGAGATGACGACGATTTTGAAAATTCCGCCAATGCAAGAGAGACTAACATCGTGACGTCACCGAATGTGGAGGATGAAGATCACTATAAGAGGGTAATCACTCCATCAAATGACACCGACGATGATGGTTATCTAACATCGCCTAAACGCATTTAATTTCCCTGACGCATGTAACAAAAACAATGTTGATACATTTTACTGTCATACCCAATTAGTTAGGATCAGACAGCGCGGACAATATAAGGTCAACACATCCCAAGTGGGATTAAGCGAGTGTCCGATCTGTTATATCACATGATTTTAAATTAGCAATGCAAATGACATCAACGTCATTATAAAACCGGAAAGTATGCGTGACGTCACTCGACTTTGAAACATCATTCCAGCAAAATTACGCGACGCGATTGATTAGTCACTCAAAAAAGTAGCCAATAAAAACGCTCAGGAATCTATAATACATATGTTTAACATATATTCGTAAATGTGATATGACATGGAAAACTGGGTTTAGCATGTTAAAAAAATGTACATAATTTGGTTCCATTACTTATGTATATAATTGTAAAAATGCATGTATGTTCGACATACATATATGTGATATCCTTTAGGCACCTGGTCGAGTTTTGCAGCGAAACGCTGTAGCGTATTGAAACGTATACAATTTTTCTCTTCTCAGAACCAGGGCTTTGTTTGAAGGTAACAACTACAACGTTGTTAAACATGCACTTTTTTCACAATTTTCAATACTGTAACGGATTTTCGCGTTTTATAAAATACATTTTACGGTTCACAACGAAAATCGGGCCTAAAATACGTTTTTACTCGTCACAGTTGTTTATCGTCAAACAATTATCTGCTTAAATACGTTATAATTTGTTTTAGAAAGGGATGCCCCGTAGCGGTTTCCACCGTATTTTTACGCTTCTATACAACTGCAAAATGAAGTGCATGAGAATACTAAGAAGAACTGTAACGCATTTTTTCGAACTTTGTCAATAGCAAATAATCCTCTGTAACGTATAAAAACGTATTTTTGAAAAAAAATCAATACAGATCAATAAACAATATTACACATGATCCGTTGTATGATTTGATCTTTTTTGCCAAAACTTTGTCATATAAAAATTCGAAATGCAAAACTTTCTAAAGTTTATACCACAAACATGACAGAAAATCATTGTTTTTAAAATACCACTCATTTGCTTTTTTAAGATGAAATTTGAGCATTTAAATATCTATTGATTTTAACTCTCAATTATTAACCATAAATGGTCGAAACTTTATTTGACACGTTTATAGTCAACAGACTGTATATTGAACATTCGAACGTCGCAGTCTTATTTTAATTTATGTCTTTGATTAAGTTTCAGTTCATTTTCAAACATTGATACATGTAATTGTATTTTTTAAGAAAAAACGTTTCAGGGTTCCTACGCTTAATAGGGGTCAGGTTTTGAAACAACGAAATTTGTATGCGTTCTATAACGTTGTAGTCGTTCACTGTAAACATCGCCCTGGTTTTGAGGAGAGAGAAAACGTGTACGTTCTAATACGTTACAGGTGTGCAAAGGATATAGCACTATGAACGTACACCCACCATACACGGATGCACAAAATCAATAAAGAACAGGTATTGAGCTTTATATTGTATATACGATGTATTACAGCTATACCGTTAACGACAATATGTAAATACTAATTGAAAGGAAATAAATCACGTTTATATACATGGGGTTGCCTTTTTATAAGACGCATTTGAACAGATTTATACATGTCTCGAGAAACAAATTGAAACAAAAAGAACCAAATCTTTAAATAAATATGAGCACTGTGCACTATGAGGTTTATTTACACAGATAAATGCTACTGTAAGTCACTACTAGTATTTTGAAGGCATCGAGACGGCTGCAACAGGAGCCAAAACTCCGGGATGCGTGGATAAATCTTGCCGATTATTTGGATCACTGCCCCCTCATGACCATTACATCAAACGTGGAAGTAAATTAATTCGACAATAATACTGAAAAAATAACAACCGCATATACGCAGCATAAAAGAACACGCCCCCCCACATAAATCAATAATAAAAAACATAGTATCTCAATATAACCCGTAATAGGCAAAGACATTGCGTAAGATACATTTAATGTATTCAAAGTGCAAAAGTGCTTACATTTTAAAGTAATATACCATGTCGTGAATACCGGTACATAGATCAGCTTTTTGTGCCATTATAATTGACCTGTGATTTACTTAGCTGCCAAATGTACGTCCGTGTCTATCGCATGTTGTCACTCAACATATAATAATGCTAACACAGAACTCAATTTAAGTGTATAGTTAATATCCAATCATCTGCTACAGTTGTATCACGTGTCGACACTCCACCAATCAGAATACGAAAGAAGACGGTTTGAAAATGTAACTTCAATATCCAGTCCTCTTGATGAGTTTAATCACATGCTTTCATTCATCCAACCGGACTTCCGGTAACTGCTCACTTGAAAGTTTGACTTTCATTACCATGGTATCATATTTCGGAGGTTGATCCTTCGCCAGTTATAAAAAAAAATGAAAGCTAGCGTTTTATCAAACGAAGAAACCTACGTGAGCACTATAACACATGACTATGACATTCATCCAACTTTCACAAGATCGCCCGCGCTCTTCGAATTGGCAAGTTTAGATTCAATAAAGGATCCGCATGTTGGACATGTTGGCTCGAGAACAGCGTTCACAGTGTTTCTGCTCACCAAACTCGCGCGTGAGGCAGATCTCGTCATTGAAGACGTGGTCTGAGTAGTATCTTTCCTCCAAATTGAAGAGTTCGAGAAAGTGGGACGCAATCTCGGAGGATTGGGAGTGATGTCCCTTTGACGCAAGTAGTCCGTTGTTTGTTTGGATAAAATGGCGAACGTGTCTCGAGCCTGATGAAAAAAATAACGGATATATACATGCTTTAGTTGCAATTACGTTAATACTGGCATCAAACGTATGCGTTTGTTTTCATACAATTATCCAAAAGCCACTATGTAAACCAGACGTCTTTTCTCAATCGAAAGTCGTCCTGGAATGGTTGTGGCTGGGGATCTGGAGTAACTACATGTATGTCACTGCACAAGCATTGGGAAGTGTGTTGTGTATGTTAAACAGCCCATGTTTCATTGTTTCTTAAGCAAAATATACTTCCGCCGTTATTCCACAATATTCATAAGTGCATTTGAAATTATAGTAAAGTGTAACAACTTACCAGTGTTTCTACGTTGCTACATACGCCATTCTCCCGCGGGAACGCCACAAAGTGGGTATGTCGACGAGGCGAGTGGACCCTCTTACCTTGTAGGGACAGCGGCGAGAGACTGGTGTGACTGAAACACTCCTGGCAAAGAGATGACCGGATACCAGTATGTGTGAAATAAGCAGCTAGATGCTATCGGTGCTCTGGGAAAACGGGGCTTAATGCATGTGCGTAAAATGTCGTCTCAGAAAAGCCTTGCAGTCCGCACAGGCTTATCAGGGGCGACACTTTCCAACTTTAAAGAATCTTTCGTTTAATGGAAGTCTCTTCTAAACGAAAATACAGTCTATGTGGAAAGTGTCGTCCCTGATTAGCCTGTGCCGACTGGATTTTACGCAAATGCATTAAGCCCCATTTTCCCATTCTTAATTTCCCAATTTTTACATTCAACTTTATTAGTAAGATATGTGTTGTTGGTACCCTTTTGCATATCCTAGTGGCAAATATTCCTCGCCCCAAATTATATCAATGCTTAATCAACAGGTGACATAATTGGCACGTGCCTCAAGCGCACTCCAAAAATAATTTATATGCATTACATCTAATATTTATATCGGACAAATATATTAAAAACATACATGTTTCTCTTAAAGTGTACATAGTGTGTGAGTTCAAATTGCCTAATGCACCGTGCCCGGGAAGACCGGGACACAAGTGTTTTCATCTGACCCCATAACCATGCTATGTATCGCAATGACATTCAACGACGTATCGTGTTCGTGATAAAGCCTGTTATGGGTGCGTTAATGAAGTACACATTTATTTCAAAACATTAAGCATACCATGCAACACAACATATCATGAACATAAAAACTCACTTGAAGATCTTTATAATTAAATAATAGAACAACAAAGTATGATGCTCGATATGTGGTACGTAACACCTACCATCACACTGAAATCAGCGGGCCCAACGCCGGCGAAAATGACGCTGATTGGTAGATGACTGATCGATATCAGGCGCTCTATGACGTCATCGTAATCGTTTATCACGCCATCCTGAAAATGATGTCAGCAGTACTGTTAAAGTTTTAAAGTAAAAATCATGATGCGCAATCTACGGAAAATAAAACACATATTATGCATTCGACAGGACCCCATTGGTGTTGACAAACCATGCAACTAGGTTAAGGGCAACGTCAAAATGAGGTTTGACGAAATGGATTGACAAAGGATTTAAAGTACGCTCCAAACACAAGCGCATGCGTTTCAAAATTACGAAAATCTTAAAAAGAAGTCCCTTCTATAAAATTCAATCAAGTATTTAGAAACAATTCTATCGGAAAATGTAGCAAGATCCAATCCGACTGCCATTTATCCGCTCAATAAGAAATCCAATGACCAACTGACCGTGATGATGAGAAGCACGTTGTACGACTGCCGGTCCTGGGTTGGTTCACGAACAAACATGGCCTCCGCGTGCGCGATGACGGGCCTCAGTCGCGTGGGACCGGAGAACCGCACGCGAGTCACCGCCTGTCTGTAGGCATCCACAGCGCTCTGCAAATAAGAAACGGATATTAAAGATGCTGCTGCTGATGATGATGATCAAGATATTGTTGGTGGTGATTAAAATAATGATGGTGGTGACACTGATGGAGTCGATGATGGTGATTATCGTGATGATGATGCTGCTGCTGCTGTTGCTGCTGCCGCTGATGAATATGATTATTATTATGGTGATGATGATGATGATGACGATGATGATGATGATGATAATGATGATGATGATGATGATGAGGATGATGATGATGATGAGGATGATGATGATGATGATGATCTCATGAGCTACCAACCCATTAGCCTGGTAAGCTGCATCTGCAAGACCATGGAGCGCATTGTCAAACAGGGTATGCAGCGGTAAGGGACAGAAAGCATCATAGCGCCAGAGCAAGCTGGCTTCAGAAGAAAAAGAGTACGAATAATAAACAACACACCTTGCCCCAAAAACTTATTTCAGATCCAGAAGGTGATCCTTGCTGTCTTCTTAGATCTACCTTCGACAAGGTGCGGAAGAAGGGTTCCTTGTGAAGCTTCACCGCAGTGGTATCCAAGGCAACATGTACCGAATGACCAAGTCTTACCTTCAAACCCGGAGAGCACAATAGTCGGTAGACGGTATCAGGATGTTAAAAGTACTGCTGCGTCATGGCGTCCTTCAAAGAAGGAGTTTTGTCACCCACTCTGTTATACTATTCATCCACATAAATAAAGACCAACATACTTACTTAGAAATCGCATAAGACAAGAGAATGACGTGGAAAAACAGGTGCAGAGCGTAGAGGAAAAAGCCAGATTGAAACATGACATCATGAGGAAATAGGTGGAAACACAATGGGGCAGCAATATCCTCAAGACGGTGAACCTGGCACAGTAAGACCTCACCTGGAATACCGCTGTGAACCTGGCACAGTAAGACCTCACCTGGAATACCGCTCCAACTCAACCGCAAGAAAGACCAGACGCTGCTTGAAGAAAGGTTCCACATGGAAGTATGGATACGTGCATATACAGACGGGTCAGCAAACGATGCAGTCAAGAATTTGGGAGCTGGGGCGTATGTTCAGTACTCAGACAGGCAGGAGATACCAACGGGTCTCCTTTGCACAAACTAGAAGCCATGGTCCGTGCTGAAAGCATCATCAGTAGCAAAGTAGACCATGGCTCCCAGAAAGTCTTCCTAAAATACTTTGTCAGTTCTGGAAGGAGAAAAAGCCAACAAACTGCCTCGCCTTTCAACCACACTACAAACATCAAGTGATTCAGATTTGTACTCCAGTGGGTCCCATTTCACTGCTGGAATACAAGAACATGAAGAGGCAGACAGATTGGGAAATCTTAGAGCGCAAAAAAAAACATCGGGAGAACAGAGTCAGTCTAGAAAAAATGAACAACATCATCAAGTGCCTGTTCAGAAAAAGGACAGCTTTAATCACCTGTCCAGACTAGTGACCATCTTCCGATTGCGTACAGGGCACAATATACTAAACCATGAAAGGCATAAGAGATTCCACCCGACCTCGTGCTGTCTCCAGAGTGTCCCCCGAGAAGCCGACAAAACGGCTGAATACATTCTCAGAGAACCAAACCCCGACAGAAAGTATATGGCCGAAAATTGTGAGCTTGCATGAAGAGATTGCCATACCTGACAGGTGGGGTTTCCTCCGAGTTCTCCGTTATCCCCCACAGCACAAGACCACACCAAAATTGAACATAGTTGAGTGAAAACAAAAAAGCTGGAAATTGCAGCTATAATTCAAAACATTTCTCAACTTTCGTGAGTCTAGTAAAGTAAATAAGGTAGAAGTGCTGGGGCATTGAATACGGATGGTGTAATATGTTCGTTCATATCATTTTCGTGAAAAATGCAAGTTTACTTGCCTGAATTCCGCTGAGGTACGGTATGTTAGACTTGCTGATTGGAAGCGGAAAGCAGTTGCTTGTTGCAGAAGTCTTCTTCATTTTGGCGCCAAACCCCACCATGTAGATATTCTCGTCTGGACAATACGGTGATATTAATCCGCCAAGAGATTCGATAACTTCCACATACGGCGTCTTTTTCTCGTTCGAAATGTTATGTAAACCCATAACCTCCCCCTGTTTGCCATTTGATGACGTAAAATCAATAGCTATTAATAAATTCAACGTCAACCCGCCTTGTATATAAGGCAGCAAAGAAAATTCACAATCAACGTGAAACAGAAAGAATCGCAAGGAACCACAACTCTGTATTTTTACGCTTTTCTCGCGTTTGCTCCCTTTGCGCGGGGTAAGACTAATTTCCTTGTAGTGCCCTTGCTTTTGGAGGAGTTTAAGCTCGCGTAGGGTGGTCACCTTCCTCCCCAACATTTTGTAATCGCCTTTTCCACTGTGATGCCAGATTGAGAGCTCGAGCAGACGGTCCCAGTCCCCGTTACACAATCTTTGCATTCCGATTTCGATAGGGCGCCATCTTCAAAAGTGACACTTAACACGATGAAAAAGAAATCATTTTTGTTTACAATATTAAATAAACATTAACATTAACAAAAGGCTCATAGTTAGGTTTAATTTAAGCAAGGTGTGGTTCAGCCCTTTATATTTAAACTTTACATAGTAGTCTCCCTTGGTATGCAGTATTTGCACTTAGCAGGGGATGCAACTGTGTTATATGTTATCAACTAAACATGATGAGTATAGTATTAACAAAACAGATTTATACATGTAGTTCCGTTCAGCACTATATGAACATTATTGCTTAATAATGTGCATTCGCGAATAAAGATATTATTTGGAGATGAGCAGCACAGCAGATCCCAAAAATAGATACCGTGGATGCTGGCTGTTGAACACAGTCTCTGATCGGAAGACGGGCTGATAGGACACGTTGTCTATACTTCTGGAGATCTCTAAATACGCGTCCGGTTTAGAGAAGATAATCTTGCCACGCTTGTTGAGTTTGTGTGCGCCCGCGTGCAGAGCTACCTTCTCCTTGCAGTCGACGATGCGCTCCGATGTGACGCTGATGATTCCTCGACCATGTGATCGACCTATAGCAAGAAATCTGAGCAGCTAGAAGCTTGCATACACCAGGGGCTATGTGTGGAAACCCGATCCAATAAAAAATACAGAATCAGATTGTGTATCCAATCAACTTAAGACTGGAATAACATCCATGTCATCAGATACTTAAACCATAACTTCCATATTCGGAATAGGTAATAACAACAGAATGTGCGCGTTTTAAGTGTGGGCGAATGTATTGTTCAAATATGTCTTATATCACAGAATACTAAAAAAAGCTGTAACCATAGCCACAGCAAACGAAATTCAAAACATATATAATTTCGGAGAAATGACGCTTTCCGTCTAAGTGATTGAACGAATGCATGTATTAATGACTTATCGGCATTCAAATCATATTGAAATCATATACATGTAATTAAAATCAGTCATTCAATCACAGGTCTCAAACACACAGAATCGAGTGTTCGGATGCTTACCCGCTATCCTGAGCGTCTTACAGCGCGTGCAGATGCTCAGTCTGGGGTCAATGAGGTCATTGGACGAGAACTCCGCCGACCCAACGAAATCGTGATCACCCAGGTCCGTGGAACTGTAGCAGACAATGGCGAAACCTTGTGAAAATGTATGGGGTTCTTCTTTTTCTTAGATCATGAAAACCGAATAAACTTTTCACAATTGATAAAAAAAACAAAGTGAAACCCAAGAGTGTATTTTGAACACCCCGATTTTGGACAGTGATACATTTACCAAGATTTACATTAAACAAATGTGCATTTTTAAATCATCCATGATTATCATAAACTAATGTTTAACTTGTTTGAACAACTGCTGTTAATTGAAATTGAGAGTACCAGGTATTTAGCTTTTCTCGCCTCATCAAACCGTTTGTTTGATTGGAAAGTTTTATTCACAGCTAACAGGCTAATCACGATTAAAAAAATAAATAGATGCCCCATACGTGTCCACTATTATACACTTCGTGTTCAGGGGTTTCACTGGCCCCAAAAAGTTGTCGCCACTTTTTCGCGGCGTGAAGACCGTCGGTTATTCCAACCTTATTAATATTATATAATAAGAACAATCATATAAGACCATCGTTTAAAGAAACCGTACTATATTAATGTCATTGACTATATTATTACTTTTAAAAGTATGTAAATATATAAATAACAGTAAGTACCTTCATAAGTAATACCTTCATAAGACTAAATAAGCTTTATTTTGTATATAAATAACATTGTTTTCACTTGATAAACATGACCAACAGCACAGATAACCAAAATAATATAAAGTGATATTAGACGCATTTTTCACTGTTGAATTGAGCTGAAAAGAATAAACAGGTCAAAAGAGTTACTTAAAATGTGGTTACTGACCAATTATCTGCAACTCATCTTGCTACCAGTTATTTATAAAACATATATATTATATTCGATATTTTGCATGACTAACCCAGTCCTCTAAGCTTTATTTTTATTAAGATCGGAGTTATTGTTAAATGTCCCTATTTGTATATGTCCGAATTTTAACATATCCAAAATATAGTTCATCGAGTGAATGGACAACTTTTTAATTCAGAAATTGTTGGTATCTTAATTAAACTATATCATTTCCAGAACATTATAGTAATTAAACTATTAAACAGAAATGCACACAAATGCCCGTTGAAACAAGTTTTCATGTGTTTTTGTGGAGTAATCAAATGCTTTTGCCATGGCATTGATCAAAGACCCAGTTGTATATTTTGATCAATGCCATGGCAAAAGCATTTGATTTTTCCACAAAAACACATGAAAACTTGTTTCAACAGGCATTTGTGTGCATTTCTGTTTATAATACGTCTTTAAAGAAAAAGCGGCCATAATAATTGTTATAATTATTGATCGTCGTGACAGTTTGTCCCAGTATTACATAATTCATTGCTCAATATCATAAAGGAGCCATTAATCCGATAATAACCCCCATAAAACTTGACAAAAGCAGTAAAAACACTGTCTGTAACACTTACACGCTTCGGTGATTTCAATTTGCACTCTGCACATTAGGTCACTTACATCGTCGTAAATCAATATTTACAACTGACAGACGCTGGCCGTTTATGCTCGGTCGCGTGCTTTCGACTCGCAGTACATTATCGGATAGGATTTTACCGATTTTTTTAAATTCGTCACTTTAAAAAAATTAGAACCACTTTCAAACCATTTGCGACAGTGTCGATCGACAGCGAAACCCCTGAGTGTTCATTCCTATTTACCAACGTCTTTGTAATTTTAAATTGAATCTGTACTCAAATACACAGTCGGTAATCTCTTGATCCGCCTCTTTTTGCATATGAGGCGCGCTCTGAGAAAAGGGGGTTTAATGCATGTTCATAAAGTGTCGTCCCAGATTAGCACGTGCAGACGACACTTTCCGCTTTCATGGTATTTTTTTGTTTCAATAAAGTCTCCTCTTAGCGAAAATCCAGTTTAGGCGGAACGTGTCGTCCCTGAATAGCCTGTGCGGACTGCACATGCTAATCTGGGACAACACTTTACGCACATGCATTAAACCCCCTTTTCACAGAGCGAGGCTCATATGCATTAATTTAAGAGCAAACTTTCCATCTGAGATGACCGTAAGTGACTGAGAAAAAGATAACGTTTTTTATGTGTGTCCATTGAACACCTTTGTTTTTTTGCGAACAACATAGTGCGATTAAGAAAAAACAATTATTCGTCCACAAATGTAAAGAAACATGCAGTGACAATTTGCATATCGAACGTGAAGGACTTTTTAAGTTGTGACATGAATAGTGAAAGTTTACCAGCTGAAGAGCATATTTACAACAATTTATATCAGTAATAACATATAATATTTGATTATATATATATTCACACATATGGCCAGTTACGGGGTCTCTGATTTAGAAATAGGATATGGGGTTCCCACTTCAAATACATATATCTCCATACCCTGTTTTATCCGATATAAGCACGAATTAAGGTGTATAGGGTTACATGTTACATCATTATATAAAAAAATTAT
>VMBQ01001138.1:137071-181430 GCA_007657795.1 Dreissena rostriformis | reverse complement strand
ATATATATATATATATATATCGCAAATAAGCAGAACTAGAACTAAAAGATGCCTTTCCAAATGAATCAATACATTTGGTGTCGCATTTTTTTGTAAACGATCCGTCTTCGGCGCCACCCGCTTTAGGTCCGGTCCTAGGACTACAATGTTTTACATTACAGACAGTTTCGGCTATATCTATCACGTAGAAAACCGCATTGACAATGTGAAAGCATACAGTGCCCCGTGTGTATCCTAACACTGCTTGTTAAGATCACGGTATATTGCAAGCGGTTCGACGCATAATCCCAAGAAACTAGGTTTTTCATGAGAACCTATGTTCTCATTCTGAGAACCTAGGTTCTTACCAGAACTTATGATCCCAAATGAAATCTTGTGTTCTCACGAAAATTTAGGATATCAGAGAGAACGACGCGAAAAGATGTCGAGAACCTAGGTTCTTGTGAAAACCTTGGATATCAAACGATTTCTCATGATAAACCTAGTTTCTTGGGATTATGCGTCGAACCGCGCTGAAAACCGGGGTTCTGAAATGATAACTAAGGTTCTCATGAGAACCTAAGTTCTATTTGTCTATGTGCGTCGTCTCGCCAAGAACATGGGTTCTCGAGCGTAAACTAAGGTTTTCAAATGAGAACCTAGGTTCTCATGAAAAACCTAGTTTCTTGGGATTATGCGATTTGGGGAACCCCATTGATCCTGCACCCTGAATAATATGTGTCCCGTATTCCAAACGAGGAAGTTTACGTCGTTCGACGCGTAATTCTGGGAACCTAGGTTCTCATGAGAATTATGGTTCCCAAATGAAAACCACGGTTAGTATTAAAGATGAGAACTTAAGTTCTCGTCATGAGAACTATGGTTTTCACAGTGTAATTCTGGGAACCTAGGTTCTCATGAGAACTATGGTTCCCAAATGAAAACCACGGATTATGGCAAGCGGTTCTATGGCAAGCGGTTCGACAAATAATCCCAAGAAACTAGGTCGTTCATGAAAACCTAGGTTCTCATTCTGAGAACCTAGGTTCTCGCTTGAAGATTTCAAATGGCTTCCAGGACCCAAGTTTTTATTCGATATCCTAGGTTTTTACCAGAACCCAAGTTATCCTAAAATTTGCATCAAACGGCGATAGCCAAGGTTCTTATTTGAAAACCAAGGTTCTGGTAAGAACCTAGGTTCTCAAAACGAGAACCTAGGTTCTCATGAAAAACCTAGTTTCTTGGGATTATGCATCGAACCGCTTGCCATGATACGTGGTTTTCATTTGGGAACCATAGTTCTCATGAGAACCTAGGTTCCCAGAATGACACTGTGAAAACCATAGTTCTCATGACGAGAACTTAAATTCTCATCTTTAATAGTTTTCATTTGGGAACCATAGTTCTCATGAGAACCTAGGTTCCCAGAATTACGCGTCGGACGGCGTAAACATGCTCGTTTGGAATACGGGACACATCTCAGGTAACATAGAACTTAGGTTCTCATCTTATCATTTCAGAACCCCGGTTTTCAGCGCGGTTCAACGCATAATCCCAAGAAACTAGGTTCTCATTCTGAGAACCAAAGTTCTCGTTTGATATCCAAGGTTTTCACAAGAACCTAGGTTCTCGACAGCTTTTTGCGTCGTTCTCTAGGATATCCTAAGTTTTCATTTCTCAGAATGAGAACCTAGGTTCTCATGAAAAACCTAGTTTCTTGGGATTACCCGGTATGCGTCGAACCGCTTGCCATAACGGTATCTATTACACCGACAAGAAGCCAATGTATTGTGAATGCAGCAACTTGTATAAGTTGAAAGCAATCGTTTGATATCGAAAGCGATTTTGTTTGATGTAAATTTGCTAGTCACACATATAAAAATCATCGATTTGCGTTAAAAAGAAATCCTCATGTCACAAAGGTCCTAACGTTTCTAAATGGGTTGTGATTGTATGTTTCTGTACATGTGTGTGTGGATGAATGAATCTTTGCTGAATCGCACTTCGTTGCCCGATTTTTAAACTAATGCGATTTTTTTTTTTGGAAAAAAAAACAACACCATATTAAAGGTACTCACCATGTCGAATGCTTTTTAAAAACTTTCGGTCCTTAGCGTCACCTCAAAAGTAGCAATGGCTCATTTATTAATGCATCTAAAAAAAGAGGTGAGGCCCGACATTAACGGCCATGTAGACTGTTACGCGTAGCGCACGTGTAACGTAACGGCTAATGTTCCGAGACCTTATTAGAACGTGTTTGTGCAAGATGGCTTGATGTGATTATAAACCTACTTTATTGCCAGCCGCAGTCTTCAGCGTTCAGCGCTATGATTATTTATGGAGTCGATTTTCCTCATTTACCTTATGGACTATATCGAATGATGGGCGAAAATAAATGTACGGAATACCTTTAGGCCATCGTGGTTACACATTAAAATCCAGAGGGCGACAATGCGAGAGTCCAAGAAAACGATGACGAGAGTGCGAGAATACGATGACGAGAGTGCGAAAATACGATGACGAGATTGCAATAATACGATGACGACAATGCGAGAGTGCGATAATACGATGACGAGAGTGCGAGAATACGGTGACGAGAGTGCGAGAATACGATGACGAGAGTGCGAGAATATGATGACGAGAGTGCGAGAATACGATGACGAGAGTGCGACACTACGATGGCGACAGTACGATATGACTATCGCATTGTTGCCATCGTACTATCGCATTGTCGCCATCGTACTATCGCACTCTCGCATTGTCGTCATCGTATTATCGCACTCTCGTCATCGTATTCTCGCACTCTCGTCATCGTATTCTCGCACTCTCGTCATCGTATTATCGCACTCTCGCATTGTCACCCTCTGGATTTTAATGTGTCACTACGATGGCCCTAACGGTATTCCGTATAAATGAGGCAAGGTTAAATCTATTGCATAAAAACAAGTAGACATGAATCTATTCCCACGCCTTCCGGTTGTTTTTCCAAGGTTTTACAAGTAATCGACTGTATTTTGCAACACTGTCCTATAATTTATCAATACCAATAGGTCAACTCAAGCATTTGTATGAAATTGTCCACAAGTCAATCAAACCGACCAAGCAACATAGTAAGTTAATTAGGTTTGAGTGCAGTGACACACTCCGGGGGCCCGTTTCATCAATGGTCGTACGAAAATCTTAATTTACGACTGAAATTTAAAAACTGAAAATATACAAGCTGTTGATAAATAGCTCCGCAAGATATAAGGCACGGGTGAGACAATGATGAATAAAAATGATTTTACTGGAAATTAGTAATAATATGCTTCGGTCTTTTAAAATAAGGTTTCATTGAAATTCGTATCGTATTCTAAATTTGTCGTACGATGTTTGATGAAACGGCCCCCGGGTCCTCAAATAATCCAGCCGCGTACGCGGAAGACTGCATACAATTGAGCGTGTCACCCTTTGCATGCTGGGAAATTTGTCGTCTGCTAAAATGTCGTCTGCTGAATTTCTAAAATTAGCATTTTCTTCGATTTTTTTTCAAAGAATACTATCAGAATAGCAAACGTTCTGTGGCGTCTCATCTGGATCCAAACTGTTTGCAAAGGCCTTCAAAGTCCGGTTCCAGCGCTCAAAGGGTTAAGGTGTTTGTGCGTACTCAAAGAAGACGTGCATTTTCATTGATAAGGGACTTTAAATATATATTTTGTTTAGTTCTCTTGCGTGATAAACTAAAAGTATAATGTATAAATAATGAAGACATAATTAAAACTATGCATAGTTAACGTTTATCATTACTAATCGGACTCTATAATATTGATCTACTTTTTATGTGGGCAATATTGTTCCTGCGCATTTAGCCAGATACAAAAAGAAGCACTAAATTCGAGTTGGAAACGCACCATTTACATAGACTAAGATAATGTACTTGTCTATTTGGTGTTAACCTTAGCACTAGATACGGGAATAATTGCTCACTTGCAAGTTATAATATTTAATAATCATTTCTGACAATGATCCGGCAAACGTGCGGATCGAGATCGCGACATTATACGTCGCGTTTCCCAAGGTGGCTGACAACATAACAGAACATCGTGAAAGGTTTAATCCATTTAACCCGATTCAGGAAGAAAAGTAATTTATTCATCATAGAGCTACTTCAATATATAAAAGAATGTAAACGAAACCGTCCGATTAATGTTGGCGAGATATACATGAGGTGCTGTTAATAACCGTTAAAGGGACAATTGGACTATATTTCCGCTGAAGGTAGAGAAATATTAAAACAATTCAATATCCGACTGTTTACACATAGCTTGATATAGTTAAAAGTCTAATATTGGAGACTTTATGAAGCAAAATACAGAAAATGCCAAATATGTGTCGTGTTCTGAGAAAACTGGGCAAAATGCTTGTGCGTAAAGTGTCATCCCAGATTAGCCTGTGCAGTCCGCACAGGCTAATCCGGGACGACACTTTCCGCCTAAACTGGATTTTCGCAAAGAAGAGACATCATTTAAACGAAAAATTCCATAAAAGCGGAAATTGTCGTCCCTGATTAGCCTGTGCGGACTGCACAGGCTAATCTGGGATGACACTTTACGCACAAGCATTTTGAACAGTTTTCTCAGAACAAGACAAATATATGTGTCGATGCATGGCTCAAAAGGGATTGAAACGCACGCCAACAGTTAAAAAATCGCACATTCCAACCGGAATTTTCCCGCACCCGCAAACAGTATATTTTTTTTTTAAATATAAAACAATAACGTAGCTTTTATAAAGAGCTTACCCTATGTGTTAAGTTACCAATTTGCAGATACGTATTAAACTATATTCTTACTTATTAAAAATATTACCCGTGTATCCTATTTGCCGTCGTTATGGCCATTTTAGTTGATATTAAGTGTTCGTGTAAGGAGGGGTGGGGCGACATATAAGATAAATTAAGCTGTCAATATGATTGAGTGTATGTTCGTGCGTCTGTCCGTCCGAGCTTGTACTGACTTAAACTTCATCATTCAAGGGTAAAATAACTTAAAACTACCCACAGACGTTCATCATGTTGAGAAAGCTAGTCGCGTGTAATACTGGTTATCGCTCAAATTTTGCATACTACAGCGGATTTGGACTGTTTCTAAAGTTTTCATCAGATAAACACCAAGTGAAATTTCAGCAGCACCATAAGGAGAGAAACCTTATGCACTTTTACAATAGCACAGCACGCGGAGATGGCATGTCGCGTGCAAGACCTGTGTCCCTGGCACAAATGTCAAGGTCACAATAACCCCGTGCAGTTTGTCTTAACTTAAACTTTGTTTTTCATTAGACAGTTATACAGCCAGCGTGTCGCCCGCAAGACCTTGATCAAAAGACCGGGTCATACTTAAAGATCAATGCTATAACAGCCTGTTCTCCATTTAGGTAACGAAGTGTTGCGTGCAAGGCTTGTGCCAAACGATCAAATTTCAATGTAAACATACGAGAATAAAACAGCTTAAGCAGAAGGCAACTTCATAGCTCAAATGGCAATTTCAAAAAAACATGACTCACCCTGTTAAGAGTACCTACTGCGCGTTAACTGTGTCCCAAGCTCGAGGTCAAGGTCACGCTCTGGCTCAACAAGATGCAAACAGGTGTCTAGTTTATAGGCATGACAAGAAAGTGGAACGAAAAATGGATTTACAGCGAGGTCTGTTGGCAATTGTCTTAGTGTTTATAAAGTCTATGGTATACGTTTAGGTATAGTTTTAACAAACGCACATGACAAAAAAAGTTCTTTTTTATTTGACATACCTATCTTCACAAGAAATGAATTTTAACAGTAAATAAGTGAATATATTTATACACTCTAGATTATAAGCGGTTAGTAGTTTCATTTTTCTCATTATGATAACCCTGAAATACAATTGCATAAGTGCAAACATTGTTAGTAATACAGTAGTTTGAGTCAAGTACATGGGAATGTTTGTATCAATTAAAATAAAAGGTACAAAGGTGTATACAAATGAAACAATGATTTCTTTTAAAAATCCATCAAGATAATCTACTCTAAGTCGGCTTAATTATGGAGAACAGTAGTTTAAATCAACCCTTATGTAAATGCCCTTGTGCTAAATATAACTGAATAACCATTAAATGCTTTAAATACGCGCTCACAAATACAATAACACCCACATAAAGATTTATGAATGAAGTCCGGCTATTGTGTAGGAAAGCAGACTTAATAGGAACAGGACACTAAATATGAACATAACACATTGTAATTTATTGTCATTAACTGCTATTAAACAGATTACATTTATCACTCAAAACATTATTAATACAACCTTTACCCTGCACATTTGGTATCCAGAACTAAATCTTAGTCTACAACACACAGCTCTTAGCTGGTCCCCTCTTGAACCATCCGTTAATTAAACATACCTATGAAAGACTATGTATGCGTAGAGCATGGATATATCTGCAGCACAAAACTATTCTACCACTGATTGTCTGACCTAAAGCTTTCATAAGACTGTTAGACGGGATGTTGAATATATCGTGTAAATGTTAACAATATTTTATTATATTACTGTTAAAAACTTAAATTGGAAGAATACAATCTAGCAAATTATTTAATTAATAACTAAACTAATAATAAACCTGTGTGCATTATTTGTTTTACATATGTGAAGCTGTGATATGACTGAAACAAAGTTTCAAAAAGGGTTGCTATTCCAAACAATCATATATTTAAACCAAGAGTGCTAAATGCCCGTAGGCGCTCACTGCTCACTTGAGACGCCAAGGATCTTTACTGTTCTAAGCAGGTAGTGTTCACAAGGTTTCACAATAGACTTTTAAGGAAAACTGCCCCAACACCCAGCAGATGTGTTTTTTTTTCAATCTCACCCCAGACAACACAACATGACACAATTTCTATGTGTTCTGCCCTAACTTGACCTAGTTTTTGACCCATGTGACCCACATTCGATCTCAGCAGAAATATCATTGGGATAAATGTTCTGACCAATTTTCAAGATGATAAGGTATTAAATGTGGCCTCTTTAGTTTTCCTTTAATTTGACATGTTGACCTAGTTTTTACCACACCTGATCCAGTTTCAAACTTGGCTGAGATGTCATGAGGATAAATGTTCTAACCAAGTTTGAACATGAAAGGGCAATAAATGTGGTCTCTAGTGTTCACAGCTTTTTCTATAATTTGGCATAGTGACCTAGTTTTTAACCACAGGTGGTCCCGTTTCAAGCTTGGGTCAAGATATCATTGGGACAAATGTTGACATACCAGTAGTATCATGAAGATTAGGCATTAAAAGTGGTTTCTAAATTGCTCACACACTTTTTCTTTAATTTTATATAGTGACCTAGTTTTAGCCTCCACATGACTCAGTTTTAAACTAAGCGGAGATATCACTGGGGCAAATGTTCTTTAAGGTAAGGCAATAAATGTATCCTCTAGAGTGTTATTAACACGCTTTTTCTTTCATTTGACCTAATGATCTAGTTTTTGAAACCACAAGACCAAGTTTCTAACTCTGTTTAGATACCATGGGTACACATGTTCTGACCAAATTTCATAAAGTTTAGGCAATAAATTGGGTAATACATTTGGTAATAAATAAGGCTGAACTCAGCCAAGATATACATGTAATTGGGACAAATGCTCTGACCAAGTTTAATAAAGATTGGGCTACAAATATGGCCTATAGTGTTCACAAACATTTTCTTCAATTTTATTTAGTGATCTTTTTCATGACCCCACCGATTTTGAACTCTGCCTACTTATAATTTGGAAAAATGTTTCGACCAAGTAAATATGGCATCAAGAGCGTTCACACGATTTTTGTTTAATTTTATACAGTGACTTACCGGTAGTTTTTTTTGAATCTACATAACCCAGTTTCAAACTCAGCTGGGACAAAATATTTTGACCAAATTTCTTGAAGATTGGGCACTAAATGTGGCTTCCAGAGTGTTCACAAGGCATTGAAGATGGACAACGCATGATGGACAAATGCCATCCCAAAGCTCACCATGAGCGTTTTGTGCTCCAGTGAGTTAAAATGTTTTATATATTAACCTTACACCCAACTTAATAATTTATTAATTATCCTTAATTAATGTTCCTTAATATGCTAATAAAAATGGCAAGTTGATTAAAATTTAAGTATAAGCATGTCTTTGAAACTTGATTTTAAATGAACAAATTTGATAGTAATTTTGTTTTCAAAAAGAAAGGCTGATAATTGCACTACATTGTATTTCTGTCATTTTGGTCATAGACAATTCTATGCAAGATTAATGACGACTGGATACAAAGTTTCATAAATAATAACTTTTTTTTTGTATTTTTCTTTACAAAGGATGGTAAATAACTCAATTGTGTGTGACACAATATCACCCATTTTTAAATATTAAATTGTTAAAAATAACCACAGTTTTAAACAATGTTTAGCTCATTGTAACATATTATGCAATATGACATTCAAAAATAATTATTCAAACCTTTTTTTTTAAAGACCCCAAATAAAATACATTTCCATTAGATAAATTCAGAAACATTTTACGAAAAGTAATACTAGTAAAATAAGTAATAATACAGTTTTAAACTGTAAAAGAAAGGACAGTACAAAGCAAATATTGGTACATGTTAAGCAATTCAACCCCCAAAGCAAGTCTCACAGCAGAAATCTCACAATGATATAATACAAATTCAGCACAAATACCAGTACATTTCAGCAAAATAATTCAATAAATAAAATTAATACAACTTATAAACTTACATATAATAATCCCAATATGAGCATATATGTACAGTGTGTATTTGGCAAAGTTTCGTAAAATTTATGAAAATAAAAACCATAGGGCTCAATAGCTTTTTCATTACTTTTATTATCATACATACCAAATGCAGAAAAACAACAAATTAACTTTTTTTAAGTTCTTGACCCTACTTAACCAAGACTCGAATTTTGCCTAAATATTGTCAATATAAATATTCTGATCAGGTTTCATCAAAATTGAGCCAAAACTAAGGTCTCTTGAGTGGTCATGAGCTAATAGTTGACCACGCCAGCAATTTACAACGACTGAACACAAAAGATCAAGATGAGCAAACTTACACAGTTTATGTGGTTATTGTATTGGTATCCGGATCACTATACAAAATGTAGAAGAAAAACTGAATTGTGTTTATATTGGAAACTGCAATAGTACAGATTAATTAAATAGATACAGACCTCTGACAACTTATATTTTTAATAATGATGGTACAGATAAAATCACTGACCAAAATCGCTAACTCTTGTACACAAAATGTGACCTTCAATTAACCATGAATCTGAGCAAACCAAACAAAGAATTTAAGACAAAGGTGAGATTGTGCTTATTTTTCCTAGTATGATGGTACGGGTAAAAACAGTATTTCTTAAAACTCGTCATCATCATCCTCGCTCTGCAGCAGGTGATGGGTGTGGAGGTGATTGGTCGGGCGGTCGAAGTGTCGCACGAGCATCCGGGGTTTCTTCCGCGCGTTGTGGCAGGCACAGATCGCGTAGAGTCCGGCTATCAGCACCGTCATCCCGAACACGATCAGCACTGCAGTGAGAACAAAACTATCTGCAGAGATGATACGGCTGATAATGGAACTTTGCTTTGATATTTCTGCACACAACCTTTTTCATGAAATGTGGAAGTTTGAAAAAGTAATGGTGTCAATTGTGTGACTTTTTAGACAGCAGAAATTAGTATGGTCTACAGAGGCGCGGGCAGTCAGACTATTGCATCCAAATATGCCCAGCCATCTTCCATGGGGCTTTAAAACATCATAGTGAAAGTTGAGAATTGGTTGTATAACCTTAAAGGGGTATGTATCTATCTTTTAAACATGATATATTTATGAAGCTGTTAGCAAAAAAACACATAGAATGCCCAAAATTATTCTTTCAGTGGAATTTGAACTCACGCCTACAAAAATTGAGCACTTGAAAGGATTTTTAAACACCACCATACTGTTGATAATTTGTGAGCATGCATATAACGGTACTACATGTTCATTTTATTTATAACAATTTTACTACTGCTAGTTATTTTCCCGCACATACAAAAGCGTCAACAGAACAACTTTTAGTAATTATATATTTTTTTTCAACTCACTATTCATAAATACGAGATCTAAATGTTAATCAAGCATTTTATAAATACTTACTAAACAATAAACTAATTAGCTGAATATGTCCCTTAACCTTTTTTGCATGAGATTGATCTAAAATAGACTTTTTAATTTGAATCATTAGAAGCCTAAAATGCAGTCTAAAGACAATTTTTGACAATTAAATGCCTTCAAAAAACAACAACACCAACACTGCAATCAAAAGACCATAGCAAAATGAAATTTTAAACAAAGGAAAATTACTTCTTACTAAGATGAAAAAAAGCCCTAGTTCACTCACCTTAGACACAAAGGAGTCAAACTGTTTGCAGCAACTTTTGAAATGTTTCAAGAACCATTTTAGAATTTGGTCAATATCATTAGATCAAACATTCTGAGCAATTTTCATGATGATTGGGCCTACTGACCTAGTTTTTGATATGAGTCTCTTTTGAACTGAACTGAGATATCATTTACACAAATATACTGACAAAGATTCATGGAGATTGGGCAACAAATATGGCCTCTGAGTGTTCTCGAGCTTTTTCTTTAATTTGACATTGTTTTTTTACCTTATGTAACCCAGTTCAAAACTCAGACATCATTTTGACAAAATTTAATGTTCTGAGAAAATTGAATAAAGATTGGGCAAAAAAATATGGCCAATTGTGTGTTCAGAAGCTTTTTTTTAGTTTGACATGTGACCAAGTGTATGATCCAATATTGACTTTAACCTATAATGTATAGGAGATCTGTACCATCGTTTTTTTCTGACCAGAAAACACAACTTTGAAAAACCAATGTTCAAATTTAATAATTATCATTAAGTATCTAACACGTGTTAAGTTCAATATATTACTGGGGTATTGAATAATATTTTGTAAAACCTATAACATCTACAATTGTTTTGTTATAGCTTTTTCATCAGGTTTTTGTATTACTTTTTCTGATTCACAAAGATGTACAAAATACCATTCTGAACAAATCTTTACTTACTAGATACACTGGTTATCCCTGTAATTAAGTATCCCTCGTCTCCTGATACTGAATCCAGTAAAATATCCCTCACACTTTCTAGGGTGCCATTATTAGGGGCCGGTTCAACCCCTAGAATGTGGCACATCAAAGGGTAGATGTCAAGGTTGGGAAATTCTTTTTTCTGCAGGCCCTTCTTGAATGCGGGCCCCATAGCCAGGAATATTGGATGCATGTTCCTGAACTTCAGGGGATCATACCCATGGGTACCTGAAGAGTAGGGAAGATTCAATCACAAAGATGACTTTATGTTAAAGATTCAGTTGAATCTGGAATCAATTTTTAAAGGCAGATATTCTGACCTAGTGAGATTTTTTTTAAATCTGGGATTTAAAAACTTAAAAACCTATTCAGGCAAATCTGGAATAATTCTTTTCTATAGGCAGAGATTCTGACCAGGTGCGATGATTTTTTTGTCTTAGATAAAACTTATTCCTTCAAGTTCATTTAAGTGAGAAAAACAAAGCTTGACCAAGCCATGTTCAAGTCTGTTTTTCTTTTATTATTGTTTGAGCCAGTTACATTCACAAAGAACAGTGTGGCCATACCACGTGGTTCGTGACGTCATTTTGGCTAGCACGTCAAGTAAAAAAATGTAAACATTGCCTCCGCTTAGAAACTTCAAATCCACGTAAGTATCTTATTATTTACTCTTTTTTGACGAAATAAAGCGCAGGCTAAGGGTAAAGTTGAGCACTACTCTCGGTTATATAAATATCTGACACCAGATGAGTAGTTTTGTCTATCATTCGAGGCAAATTCCTAGATTTACCATTTGTGGTAAGTTTTTTTAATTGCTCAAATAACGAAGCAGTTACAGCATGGTCAAGCTCAGAGAATGGACATCTCAACAAACATACTCCAAACTTCAATTGTGACAGCTCTGTCAAGCTGACTACAATGCGGCTCAACAAAAAGTATGTTTCCAATCAAAAATAAATTAGAGAGCCTAAAAAAGTAACATGTAAGAAATGTTCCATACCTTTAGTGGTGTAATTTTGAGTTGCTGATTTGTTTGGAAACAAAACAATGCCTTCTTTTCCTGTCACAATAATTGGAGCTATTCTTGAGCTTGAACTAAAGTGAAGTTTATTTCTCAAATAGTCGCTACTGTTCCTAAGGTAGACATTGACTTTGTCCTTTAAAGTCTCATTGGTTAGCTTTGTGTACAGCACCTCAATGGAGGAATCTGAAATGAGACACAAGTTTCATGCACTGTTAAAGTATATTTTAAAAAATAATCACAGCTTTCATCTCATAACACTCAAACAGTTAAAATGTGATTTTGTAATGTTAACATTTACATTTTAGGACTAAATCGTATCAGTACATGTGCACTTGATGGGCTTAAATTTTCTTACATGTTCAGGACATGGAACTCTGGCCTGGTTTAGTCTTAGAAATTTTGTTCGACACCTTTTTCAGGCACCGTAATTGTGTTTTATGTCCCATATTGACACATGAAAATGTGCAGTGGAGTATATTAAAGTTAATGACCTATCATAGTTACAAGAAACTATTTTTTGTGGTGTAAAGAGGTGCAATGAGCGCACTTATACATGCTTGCCGTTTCCATTGAAGCCCCAGAGTGCACATTCACCAGAGTTGTGATAATGTCTAATGAAAATGACCCTACAAAGGATTTTGAATGTTTGTCTTGAATTGGTTTAAAAGTTAATGAAGAGCCTTGTTAAAGATTACTCACCAAACAGTTGAACAGTAACTTGTTCAACAGCACTCTTCTATTTTCAGTAGACAAAAAACTTTAAGGTTATAATACACTAATTCCATTTCCCATAGGGTCCCATTATAAAACCGCCAACTTACAAAGCATTTTTCTTATANAAGATTCAAATTACAGAGAGATGCGGAGAGTCTGTCGATAGGTTCGAACGACTGAGCTTCCGGATTGAAGGCCTGAGCCTCTGGATTGAACCCTTTGTAGGTTGCCTGCACTTCGCGGTCTTCTGATTCGGTATTATCCTCAGCGTTTCTGTCGCTGTAAAGTATTTTAACCTGTCCCTTCTCGCCTATTCTGTAAGACACCTCATTCGGGTCGATCCAGAGGGTAAGTTCATTGGGAATATACGCCTTAAACTCCTCCAGGTCAAGACCTACCTCGCAAGCCGACTTTATAATCACCGGGTCCATTTCCGGTCCGCTTATGCGCACGCACCGGAAGCCCGAACCTTTCATCGGCTGGTCCGGGTACCAATGGCCCTCGAACTTTTTCTTCAGTCCTTTTTCTAACTCTGTCCCGAATAAATCCACTCTGCGACGCGGCAGTTTATTATACAAGTACGAAATCACGAAATTCAACGCGACGTTCACTTCCACGTGCATTTTGACTGCTTTCTAAATAAACACTGGTTAGTATCCCACAGCTGTTAGCGTTATCACATGAAGCACTCCTGTTTAACTGAACTGACGTTCTGAGCGGGGATATTGGTATATTGCTTCCTATATTATATCGCCTACGTATTCTACAGCGCTATGTTGTTTTCCCTGCATCAAGCCCGCGGAACGAATCGATAGCGAGGTGTCAGATGGCTCTCCGTGATTTCCCTTCCTCTCTTACGAACATGCGGCTATTTAAAGCATCTATGACGTTATTTCGTGTCCTCTCAATGACGAACGAAGACAGCTCGGTCTCTAAAGAGAGAAAAGGAAGAATTGAGAAATCGTAGAATGATTACATTCTCTGCGTGGAGCTTAAAAGAGAGGTTAATGTTGTCGCAAGCCTATTATTATTTTCAATATTTAACGAACGTTTAAACAAAAAGGCAAATATGGAGGAAATCAGTCCCCGTGCAGGTTTCCGTTTAGTGAAGTTTAACCTTCTGCACCAATTATTCTGAATAACTTAAACTTGTAACACTAAAAACTTTAATGATGATAATATTGCGAGTGGATGAGTATGACACGATGCATGATGAGACTGAGACCATGTAAATAAAAAGCTGATAAAATTATGAATATTATAAATATTTATTTATCGAGTGTTAAAGCATTAGTCAAAATAAAAATGTTGAAACCACAAGTTGCAGTCGCGTGGCAAAGATAACTTTTCAACAACCACTATGAACCCCACCGTTACACTGCTTCACAACTTGTCCTTCAATTTAATACAATTATAAAATGCTGTGACGTTATCTGACCAAATACGGGTTATCAAACGTAGAAAGGCGTCGCTGGAAACGCTCAAACTTAATGTACCATTCAAAGCTATAAAACGTGACAACTTCTTTAATTTCAGCTTGAATGACGCCCTGATATCGGACATCTTTAAATTTCTAGCTGCGGTTGCAATTAAGAAAACGTATATATATCTTAATAATATGTTTGAATTAACCACTATGAAACGCATCACATAAGTAACAATCGGCATTTTCTTACATTGTAAACGAAATAATAAGCATTTTATAAAACATGGTTTTTGCTTGGGAAAAAAAAATCTATAAAATACAACATTCGCTGACATTTAACATTCGCCAGCATTGGAGAAATACTAGTACTAAAGGTTACGCTGTTTACGATAGAATAGAACCAGGAACGGTCTTTAAGAAAATCCGATTGGTATTGGTATTACCCAGGGAGTGTCGCCTGTTAATATGGATATTTCCTGGACCAACGACACTCTCATGCATGTCTACGATAGTTCCACTGCAGAGTTATAAAATATGTTATATGTATAGACTGGTTGATTGATAATATGAATACTGAGAGAAATTGTCAGTGGCAAAAACTGCTTATTACGTGACAGACTGAACTCACTATCGTTTGACACAATGTATATACATATGTACTACCTCCGCTGTTGCGGGTCATTCAGGATTAAATAAATAATTAAGTTTACAAACTCCAATGAAGTTAACAAGCATAACAACGCGTAGTAAGCTTTTAGTTTCAAGCATATCAATAGGTCCTATCTGCTTGAGATGTTAAAAGTAACTTCATTTTCTTTCCTTTTTGTCAAAAGTCTATCTACGCTTTTAGCGTTTTCATTTATAAGTCTTTAATCATTTTATATAGGTATGCAACTATACGTGTGGGTCTCATATATTGTGCCTGTTTATTTTCTATTAAAAGTGTGAATACTTAGTAAAAATGCGTTCGTTAAAATGTCAACGACATGTCTGAGATCTAAATCAACACCAGATGTCTCCGGTGGCCAGCTGTTACCATCGTCTTACCACCGTAAATCGTCGCACACCTTATGAAAAGAGCATTAACATGGCGACAGCAGGCAGAACAAATTAAAAGCCCTTTAAACTCTGCATAAAATACAATAAATGCAGAGCTTGCATTTATACACGGATTGAGATAAGACTTGTTACATTAATAAAAACCCATAATGCATGCGGCGGTTTTAGGATTCAAGATTCTATCATTGGGAAATAAATTGCACCTGAGCATTGACATGCAGTAAACAGGTACATGTATAAAATGAAATACATGTACATTAATGTCCGTATTTGACATTTAAAGCAATTCATCTTATTGAGCGTACGTCAGCATGTGCATTACTTTCGGGCTTACATATTTGTAAAACACCAAACGATGCATTGTAGTTACAGTGTATGAACATGTCTCTTGTACAATATTAATCGCTCAGCGAAATCGAGCCGGCACATTTATGAAATCAAATTGCATGCAATTAGAATTGAAACGCCATATATACTGCCACAATTGACATAGCGAATGTGACAGAGCCCAAAATAAATCGTGTCGCGCTTTACTCGTTATAAGTGGCTTCATCTGAGCTGTTAAATGGGTATAATTATAAAATGAATTTATGATAAACATGCGATTACTTTTATCATCAGTATTGTAAATAATATCCATAGCGCATGTTACGAATGGTACGGATCAATTATTTAACAAATAGAGGTATTAACGTCAATGGACAAGAATCTTGGTCGATTGTCCAATACAAACTGGAACTTTGAACTAATTGCATAGACATAATCGATCTTCACGTAACGAATATGATTTATTTCCCTGTGGTAGAAAAATAAAATGAGTTCCAAAGTGTACACCCTACAATTAACTACACATTCAAAAATTTGCCTATTATAATGTTTTTAACGCTTTAATGAAAACGCTTTTACTTGTGTATGATATTGTAACATCACTTTATAAAATTGTTTTGTTTAAGTTTATGTTTCAGTCAGCTATTGAAGAATATGTTACAAACTGATTCACTGTTAATAAAAAAAAAGGTTGTCACGTCAAAAATTCATTAAACAAAACTACATTAACACACACCTATCAAAAATGGAAACTCAAATTCATATAAAATATACTGATTGAAATATTTGCAAAAATTTACCTTGAAACTTTGAGAAAGTATATCTTTCATAAGCAAAGTTCTATAACATGTGTGGCAGCCACAGCTGCTTCGTGAAGAGTAATAAGAGAAAACCACAGTTGTATGCAAGTATAGACTTGGACAATTCTCGCAATATCGCGTCCTTCTCAAATAATTAACAAGAACAAGATGCGAGAATTGATTCGATAATATGTACGAATGCAGACATGTATAAACTGTACATATACGGGAGTTTATGTGTACCATACATAAATATTGACAGCCAATAAAGCCATCTACTAGCTAACAACACCGTTTTATATAATGGCGTTAATTTAATTAAATTCATAATGATGTACAATTGACCCCGGGCCATGGTGAAAACAAGTGACCGGTCAATGCATGGTAGACTAATGGTAAGACTGTGAACTGTGATATGGCGAAAATTTCCAGGAAAATTGTAATTAATTGCACGAATAGTTAAATTGTAATTATACCGACAGTAAATTTCTGTTTGTGGTAGATTGATTTTGGAATAGCTTCATGCTACGTGCTTGATGCGAAAATGGGTCTTATGCCCTATGCGGTCAAAGTAGCTCCATACCAGCCTACGCAGTCGCGCAGTCTGGTCAGGAACTACACTGTCCGCTAATAACACCACAAAACCTTGCGCGAGTTAATAGCGGACATGGTAGTTACTGATCAGACTGCGCGGCTGAGCAGGCTGGTTTCTGAAGCTCCGCTGGCCGCAAAAGACCCATTTTCGCATGACGTGGCTCATTAAATTTTAATATTTTGGTAAATGAGTTAATCAAAATCAACACGAAATTGATTAAACAAACGTAAATTGGATTATATAGATATCGCACATTATGTTTAATTGTTAACGTGTAACCGTGTGTAAGTGCGAGGTTCGACATGTCTGTTAACAAGTCCCTCCCCTAATGTTTGTATTTACTTCTCTAGTGCGATGGCTTAAGTGTTAACTGTTTTGGTATTGTATATGTATTGAACAATTGAATAAATACCAGCAGATGAAAACAAGAGTTTCTCCAAATGATCATGTCTCTGTAGTTTCATTTAATTCTGTATTTGTAATTTGATAAAAAAAATACTCCGACCAAGTATAATGAAATGATGTAATCGAATCCACAAGAAATAATCACTTTGCCTTAAAACCTCTATTACAAATCACCAGTATCACGAATAGGAACGATTGCGTCATGAACATACCAGTAGCAAATATCGTGTATCAGGGTGTTAGATGTCACAAAAGACATGCAAATGGTAGGCAAACTGATATGCAGAGACATGCTCCGTAATCATTTGTGAGCGACGCTGCTACAGGCGACACGGACATTCGCTGGGTGGCAGTTTCCGCACGTCCAAACAAGGGGGAATATTTCTAACACACGTTTAAGTGAAGCAAAAAAGAAAAAAACAGGACCAATGGCTATGACTATGTCTTAAGCTCGATTGTGATCATAATCTCACAAACTCATTCAATGGAAATGAAAGACCAATTTAAAAATAGTTCTCACCAGACAGTTTTCTCAAATGGAAATGAAAAACCAATTTAACAACCGTTCTCACCAGACAGTAAACACAAATTGAAATAAAAGACCAATTTTACAACCGGTTTCACCAGAAAGTATACTCAAATGGAAATGAAGGACCAATATAACAACCGTTTTCACCAGACAGTATTCTCAAATGGAAATGAAAGACCAATGTTACAACCATTCTAACCAGACAGTATACTCAAGTGGGAATGAAAGGCCAATGTAACAACCGTTTTCAACAGACAGAATACTAAAATGGAAATGAAAGAACATTGTAAAAACCGGTCTCACCATACAGTGTACTCAAAATGAAATGAAACACCCGTGTAACAACCATTCTCACCAGACAGTATTCTCAAATGGAAATGAAAGACCAATGTTACAACCATTATCACCTGACAGTATTTTGCAAAGCAAAAAAAAGGTCATTGTATATAAAAACCGTTTTTACCAGACATTTCACCAGACAGAATGCTCCAAAGTATATCAAAGATTATTGTATTAACAGTGTTGAATAAGCAGAATGCTCAAATGGAAATGAAAGATCATTCAACATCGGCTTTTTCCTGACAATATTTGCCACATACTTTATGATTAAAGGCATGGGCGTCACTTTTAATTTCAGTGTATAAAGGTATCGAAAAATGTTTTACTTAGTACAAAACAAATTAAACACAATCAACAACAATATATTACAAAAAAGCAACAGGAAACTTCTATTCTACTACACTCTTTCATATAACTTCAAACTAACACAAAGTGTTTTTTTAATTACGCTGCTTTAAGCGAAAATGAAATGACTTCATCAATCTTCTTCTGCAATCATGCACATGTTAATAAAAAAGCTGTTTCTTGTGAAATGTAAAATTTGACCTTAATTTCGTTATGTAATGTAATGTATACTTTTTTTTTATTTGTGGTTTCCCATACTGGCAACAGCAACATATAATTGAACAGAATTACGATCATACAAACATTTATACGAGTCATTAAACTGGAGTAAAACAATATTCAAAATTGTTCCAAAGCAGCATGATTAATCATTTATAAAAGTTAAGAACAAATAAATATATAATGAAAGACTTCATATACCAGAACGTTGCGTAAGTTCCACGAAACGCTGTGCTATATTCAGCTTAACCGATATAGGCAGCTTAAAAGACTTCATTTCAAGACCGACATCGCGGATCGATATGTACCATGGCTTGGTCTTGATTAAACAGAATTATTCAAGAACAGACAGAACAAGCACCGCCAGTTAACTCCAGCGACTTTAAATCGAACTTTAATGGGCAATTCGATTCGATCAGCAGGCAATTAACATGCTTCATAATATCAAAGTATAGAGATTTATACCCTCATTATCCAGATTACGGTACGGTGTCAATAGTCCGTAATAACCGCGATATATCACACTTTTTTAATTTGCAAACAAATGAGTATTGTCCCATGGTTAAGGCCAAATACATGCCAAGTAGCGGAATGTACGTGAAGTTGAATTGTTCGAAGTCAGCCCTGTTCCATCCATAAATAGCAAACACTGTATCTCTGCGACCTCTTTACCTTCTGATTCTTTGATCACCTCCTATTGAAGTCGCCACCAGGGGTATATATATTCATTCCGTGTGAAAATTTTGGTCATTATTAATGAATCGGTCGACCTCGGAAAGCACAATAGAAACTTACAAAGTTGACAAATTTGTAGCATAATTTGTATACTCTGATAAGATGTCTTCTTGCGGACACGGACGGGTCGAACTTCCTTCTTACGAGCCTCTATCTATATCTACAGGAGAACCACATTTTAAGAGCGGTCACCAGTTCGTAACGCCAGGGAAGGGCTAGGGTCGAACTTGGCGGAAACGTTCATGGTATCTAATATTTCGAGTGTTTGTCAAGTTAATTGTAACATATTGAAGTTCTTTCATAACAAGGTAAAATCATTTACCTCGCTATATTTTGAATGCATGGGCATCAGTTGAAATAAAAGCAATTTGGTTATAAATACTGGTTTTCTAGTGCATTTACTTTTTTGACAAATGTTATTGGCATTGTTCACTAACGCCGTTGATCTATGTTGTTCTGTCTTATTTGGTCCGTTTGTCGTATAACTTAATTGTAAGGATATTTATAATATTAACATTTAAGGCACACGGACTTTTAGCATTATAATTCTCGTTCATGCAATTATTCAATATTTTAAAATTATTAGTACATTTATTTATATCAGTCAGTATGTGTCATCATATACATTACACTCATGCTATACATTGTAAACACAATAACAATGCACGTATGTATTTAGTTTTACTATCAATAAGTTTCACTATACGAAGAATGTAAAGCTTTCGAAAAAATGATCACAATAAAAATGCATATTTCAATAAATGTGCTTCAATATACAGTAATGGTCGTCTGCCTGCGGCAGAAATAAAAAGCAATAACTCGGAAGTGAACGCTCTTTGTTCAACAGTCAGCAATTGTCACACACCGTAAAGAAATTAGCGTTTCAATTACTGTTTAAAATTCTTGCTTTGTTACATGACAAAGATATTTTATAATTCATATTCGTACTGAAATTGTGCTCAACGGAAATATAACAAAACGTCATGTTAAAATAAAACTACATGCTAAGAGATCCTCGAACTGTGACTTGTATATCAAGCTTATTGATAAAGGTATAGTTTAAAATGTCGTCGGCCTCATTCAATTAAAATCTATTGTATTTTTATTTAATTTAATGGTCATGATATTTATGCGTTTGACAACGTTCTTGGTTACATGTTTGTAAAACACCAAGCAATGCATTGTAGTTACATTGAAGATACGTGTCTCTTGTGCAATATTAATCTCTTAGCGAAATCGAGCCGGCACGTTCATACAAATAAATTGCATGCAATTAGAATTGAAACGCCATATATACTGCCACAATTGACATAACGTATTTGATAAAGCCCAAAATCAATTTTGTCGCGCTTAACTAGTATAAGTCGATGCATCTGAGATGTTTAATGGCTAATAATAAAATGAATTTATGGTAAAAATGCTATTACTTTTATCATCAGTTTTGTAAACAATATCCACAACGCATGTTACGAATAGTACGGATCAATTATTTAACAAATAGAGGTATTGACGTCCATGGACAAGTATCTTGGTCGATTGTCCAATACAAACTCGAACTTTGAACTAATTGCCTAGACATAACCGGGCTTTACGTAACGAATATGATTTATTTGCCTGTGGTACAAAAATAAAATGTGTTCCAAAGTGTACACCCTTATATAACATACAACAATTAACTACACATTCAAAAATTTGCCTATTATAAAGTGTTTTCAAAGTTTAATGAATACGCAAAAACAAGGACCAATGACTATGACTATATCTTAAGCTCAATTTAATCTTAATATCACGTATTTATTCAAGGAAAATGAAAGACCACTGAAACAACCGTTTTCACCAGTAAGTATACTCAAATCGAAATTAAAGACCAATGTAACAACCGTTTTCACCATACATGATACTCAAATGGAAATGAAAGACCAATGTAACGACCGTTGTCACAAGTCAGTATTCTCATATGGAAATGAAAGACCAATGTATCAACCGTTGTTACCAATAAGTACACTCAAATGGAAATAAAAGAAAAATATAACAACCATTCTCATCAGACAGTATGATCAAATGGAAATGAAAGACCAGTGTAACAACCGTTCTAACCAGACAGTATACTCAAATCGAAATGAAAAACCAAGGAAACAACCATTCTCACCAGACAGTATACTCAAATGGAAATGAAAGACCAATTTAACAACCGTTCTCACCAGACAGTATACTCAAATCGAAATGAAAAACCAAGGAAACAACAATTCTCTCCAGACAGTATACTCAAATGGAAATGAAAGACCAATTTAACAACCGTTCTAACCAGACAGTATACTCAAATCGAAATGAAAAACCAAGGCAACAACCAGTCTCACCAGACAGTATACTCAAATGGATATAAAAAAAACATTATAACAACCCTTTATTCCAGACTGAATGCTGCAAAGCAAATCAATGATCATTGTTTATTACGAACTTTTTCACAATATATTATACTGAAATTGAAATCAGTGTTTTTGACAAGACAAAATGTTGCAATGAAAATACAAGATCATGTAACAACCGTTTTCAACAGACAGAATGCGCCAAAGTAAATCAAAGATTATTGTATTAACCGTGTTCAATAAACAGAATGCTATATTTGAATGTTTATAGACATAGGCGTCAGTTTTAATTTAAGTGGTTTCGTATCAAAGCATGCTTTATTTCGTAAAAACAACCCATGCGAAAGACAAAAAAATGTACCGGACATGAGGTCCGATAACTTTTAAAATTTACCGGACCTAACCAGATTTTACCGGACCTCGTTCTTCTTTAACCAAACAATAGAAAATACCTTTTATATAGTTTATTTTTATTACGTTCACAATGTTTAACATTCCAAATTAAATACAATGAAATAACAACTTAATTAAAACCCGTTCTATGAAAACATATGTTAAAACTTTCAATTAAAAGTGAGGAAAGTTTTGTGATTTTATTTATAGATTGCAAGTAACTTTAAACAGCGATATAAAACACTCGTACTCTCAGAGGGGGTTATCACGTGACGATCACCGTTTAATTAAAAAGTTAAATAATATATCGAAGACAAATTTATATAAAACAGTCCGTATTGTGTTTACATATTCCTAGTTTCGTGTTCATTTTTAACAAAAACAAAAGTTGTATATATTATCTTTTTTGTCGGAAACGAGGCCCAACAATTTCGGGAATAATACCGGACCTCAGCAAATTTTATCGGATATGTCGGAGGTCCGACGTCTTTCGCATGGGTTGGTAAATATACAAATAAATAACATCAACAACAATACATTACAACATACAGTAAAATACTAATCTACTTGACTTGTTCATTTAACTTCAAACTAACACAAAGTGTATTTTTTCTATAACGCTGCTTTAAGCGACAATAAATTGACTTCATCAATCTTCTTCTGCAATCTTGCATATGTTAATCCTGACAAGTTGCAACTTGTGAAATGTAAACTTTGACCTGCATTTCGTAATCTTCCGATGTTTGTTGTTTTTTTTAATTTGTGGTTTCCTATACTGTCAACAGCGACATATAATTGAACAGAATAAAGATCAGACAAAAATGTATACAAGTCATAAATTTGGAGTGAAACAAATTTCAAAAGTGTCCCAAAGTAACATAATTAATCTTTTTTAAAAAGTTAAGCATATCAAGCAAACAAACAAATATATAATGAATGACTTCATATACCAGAACGTTGCGTAAGTTCCACAAAACGCGTTTCTGTATTCAGCTGAACCGATATAGGAACCATAAAAGACTTCATTTCAAGACCGACATTGCGGATCGATATGTACCATGGCTTGATTAAACAAAATTATTCAAGAACAGACAGAACAAGCACCGCCAGTTAACTCCAGCGTCTTTAAATGAAACTCTAAGGGCAATTCAATCAACAGGCAATCACCATGCTACTTAATATCAGAGTATAAAGATGTATACACTCATTATCCTGTTTACGGTTCGGGGTCAATAGTCCGTCAATAACCGCGATATAGCGCACATTTTAATTTGCAAACAAATGATTATTGTCCCATACACAGTAAAGGTAAATGTATGCCAAGTAGCGGCATATTCGTGCATCTGAATTGTTCGAAGTCAACCCTGGCCAATCCATCAATAGAAAACATAACATCTCTGAGACCTCTTCACCTTCTGATTCTATGATAACCTCCTGTTTTACCCGCCAGGGGACCGACCAATACATTTTTTTTTACCCATTTTTCACACGGAATAAATATGTGAGTCGCGCTCTGTGAAAAGTGGTTTTAATGCATGTGCGTAGTGTCGTCCCAGATAAGCCTGTGCAGTCCGTACAGGCTAATCAGGGACGACACTTTCCGCCTGAACTGGATTTTCATCAAGAAGAGTCTTCTTTCAAACGAAAAATACAATAAAATCGGAAAGTGTCGTCCCTGATAAGCCTGTGCAGACTGCACAGGCTAATCTGGGACGACAATTAACGCACATGCATTATACCCCTTTTCACAGAGCGCGATTCATATATCTATATTTATTCTGTGTCAAATTTGGATCATTATTTATGTATCAGTCGGCCGCGGAAAGCGCAATGAGAACTTATATAGTTGACGAACTTGTAGCATGATTTGTTTACTCTGATAAGATGTGTTTTTGCGGACACGGACGGGTCGAACTTCCTTCTTACGAACCTCTATCTATATCTACATGAGTACCACAGTCTAAGAGAGGTGACCGGTTCGTGACGCACGGGAAGGGCTATGGCCGAACTTGGCAGAAACTTTCATGATATCTTATGTTTAGAGAGTTTGTCAAGTTCATTGACACATACTGCAGTTCTTTCATAACAAGGTAACATATGTTCTGTCATTTATTTGAATGTGTGAACATCAGTTGAAATAAGAGCCCTTTGGTTATAAATATTGTTTTTTGGACAAATGTTATTGACATTGTTCACTCACGCCGTTGATCTATGTAATTCTGTCTTATAAAGTCAGTTTTCCGTTTAACTAAATTTTAAGGATATTTATAATATTAACATTTAAGGCACGCGGACGTTTAGCATTATAATTCTCATTTATGTAATTATGCAATATTTTATTATTATTATTACATGTATTTATATCAGTCATTAGGTGTCATAACACTCGGGTTAAACATTATTAACAAAATAACAATGCACGTATACATTTAGTTTTATTATCAATAAATTTCACTATACGAAGACTATACGAAAAATGCAAAAGTTTCGAAGGAATGCTTTAAAAAAAAATGCATATTCAATAAATGTGCTTCAATATACAGTAATGGTCGTCTGCCTGCGGCTGAAATAAAAAGCAATAACTCGGAAATGAACGCTCTTTGTTCAACAGTCAGCAATTGTCACATACCGTAATGAAATTAGCGTTTTAATTACTGTTTAAAATTCTTGCTTTGTAACATGACAAAGATAGTGTATAATTCATATTCGTACTGTAATTGTGCTCAACGGAAATATTACACAACGTCGTGTTAAAATAAAAGTACATGCTAAGATTTCCTCGAACTTTGACTTGTAGAACAAGCGTATTGATAAATGTATGCTGTACTTCAAATTGTCTTCCGTCTGGTTGAATTAAAAATGTATTGTATTTGTATTTAATTTAAAGGTCATGATATTAATGCGTTTGACAACGTAATTGGTTTCATTATGTGGTACCGGTAGTCCAGTTCGGAGTATCAACGACTAAAAATTGATTAGTGTGGTCGCGGAAATAGTTATACAACAATTCTATTTTCAAGCATCAATTGTTCATGGCCTATCAAATATAATGTGAAAATGTTTTTGTGTCCGTAAAGTGCACGAACGCGAGCTGGTCTCAACAGACAACGTGTCGTTGGCGGCAGACGGACATCACAGGTCAAAAGATGCTCACTGCAGACGACATTACATTCTGGCTAGAACGGTACCAAATGACAAATTGTGGAGATGCATACGATAACCATAGATGCATTTGTAATTGCAATTAATGGATTAAATAGCATACCACTGTATCGAATGCTTGTTCATTTCAGCTATTGTGTGCCACAAACTTTAACAAACAAGCAGACCACTATGGACCGCACATTTATTGTAACGTTCATTTGCTTGTTACAGCCGCAGAAAACGTACCTTGACCAATTATTTCCATGTCAGCGACTCGATTATACAACCGTAAGCGTCCCTGCATATCTTATTACAGCTTAAAGTTTAACACTGTACAGAAGGAATTCATGGTCTGTCCACAAAAATAGTGAATTTAAAAAACGGTTTCGATAGTATCGCTAACGTACCGCATGACCGGACCAATATATTCAATATGCCTAGTTTCCTATGCAGTATTACATTCGCAGGTGCTGTTTATTACTTCAAACATGTGAATTTGACAGCAACGGTAAGTCAGATAGTGTTTCCTTTTTCACAAGAAATCCGAGGTAAGCATTAACTTAACACAGATAACGCAAACTGTTGTGAAGGATAAGGTCATGTTATATGAAGGAATCCGACATTGTATACGGCAGTAGCCCTCATCTCAAGAATTGTGTCTTAATGCAGCAACTGACTTATCAGGTGTTTGATGAAATATGATTATGATAAAGACGTGGATATGACTGGTAGTGATGGTGTTGTTGGTGGTGGTACGTGTTGGTGGTGGTGATAGTGGTGGTGGTGGTGGTGATGGCGGCAGAGGCGGCGGTGGTGGCGGCGGCGTCTGTTGTGGCGGCGGCGGTGGTGGTGTTGGTGGTGGNTGGGGGTGGTGGTTATGGTGGTGGTGGTGGTGAAGGTGGTGGAAGCGGCGGTGGAGGTTGTGGTGGTGGTGGTGGTGGTGTTCATGTTGGTGATGGTGGTGATGTTGGTGATGGTGATGGTGATGGTACGTGGAACGTGGTGGTGTTACGTGGTGGTGTGATTATGGAAATAATGACACTAATGATATAACCAAAATAACATGTTAAATTCGATGACGGTTCGGGTGAACATTTAAATCTCTGGAACAAATTATAATACGCGTATAAGAAAACCAACTTTGCAACTAAGCGATTTACATCTACACATTCAAATGTGACTATAAATTATATGCAAGCAACTTAGTTACTTGCATAAACAGAAACAGAGCTGATATACTATAACGTTTCATACTTTACGATGTACTTGAACTTTTAAACATGCCTAAAAAGGTTACCTTGTATCATTTAACTTGATATTTAAGTTAATGATACAATAGTGCTACAACAACATCAACTACTACTTCTGCTACTACTACTAATACTTCTTGTTCTTCTACTATAACTACTGCTCCTACTACCGCAACTTCTACTGCTGCTGCTACTGCTGCTCTTACTACTGCTACTGCTACTTCTAAAGCTACTACTACTGTAACTACAAGTACTACTACTTCGACTATTACTACTACTTCTTGTGATTAGTATAATAATATTATACTAATAATAGTAATAAAAAAATATTTAATAATTACATACTTAATTGTGTTATGATGTATTTCCTCTTCGTCTTTCAAGCTGCAAGAATGGTCGGTCGGATATGACAAAATGTTACTCCACATTCGATTGCACCGTAATTAATACAAGATCGCCGTGAACAAAAAAGCGCCCCAATAAACATGAGAACAATGAGTCACTCGCCGCCTTGAATTTCAATTGTCGAATGTTATCATCTAAGTTTGAGTGTGCGTCAAAAAAGCGATCGTCACGATGTTGTACGACCGACTGTTAATAGTAGATATGGGAAGATGTAACATCGCGGCTCGTGCTGACTTCAGATAGGGAAGACGAAGGCCACAAATAATAGACATGTTGGGTTCTCGACCAAGGCAGACATAGTGGGTCATCGCGGATGAAAGTATTGTTTTATTAAAGGGTTACTTTTACACAAAACAACTTAAATAAAGAAGCGCATGGAATGTTATGTGATGTATAGTTGTAAATGTATATATTGTCATAAAATTAACGTAGTTTTTTTTAAAGAGAAGCTATGCGATGTTTCAAATATTGTTAATGTCATGTATCTTTTGTTTCCGGCTAACAAAACACTCCTTCATATTACATAACACGCTTCAATATCGTTATAAAAATGTTTCCTTTTTTACACTAAAAAATGTTGTATTTCCTGTAGACAGACATGAGCAATAGAATCAATGGCTGGTTTTACAATATTTTTTTCCGTAATTAATCATGCGCGTCTTCAAAAAAAAAAAAAAAAAAANAAAAAATCTTAAGATCGGCAAATAAGGTCATAATTAATCCGGAATACTAGTAGCAATTATGACCTTCAGTGTACTCTGTATCTTCAATACATTAACATATTCAATGTGCCTTTAGTAACAGTTTACATTAGTTACGTACATACTAATAATTTTCGAGTAATAGTGAAGATCGTCTAGGACACTGCAAACTCCCAACTACTTATTGTTACTCCGTAGCATTTGGTGTTTATCATCCTTAAATAGCTTTAACGCATGGTATGAACTGCTGCATGTGTAATCATATAAATAATTACAAATTAATTCACGGCTTGTTTTATTGGCTACATGTTGCAGTCTAAATATATTATTTGGCGAAATGAAGTCGTTAACGCGCGTTTCGTAATTTGATTTTAATATTTTAGGAATTGACAAATGTTTTAGTGTTTTATGCCTTGTGAAAAGCATGAGATAACAAAGAATTGTACAAATAGTATTCCTTTCATCCCATAACTTATTTAACTCGCCTAGGTAATCGTTAGTAAGCAAAATCTCGTTTTATATTACATTTATAAATTGTATACTATACTAATGTAAAATCTACATATTAGCTAATTCGTGAACACGGACATCAAACACTGCATATCCATGGCCTTAAAAAAGTGATACTAGACGGAAGAAGTTACGGTATATGAAAAAGCCCACAGGGGAAACCGAATACGCATTGACTACAATCTTCTCGTCTGAAATGATTTCATTCTAAAATTAAACGCTCGACGTAGAATGTGACGTCGTTAGTAAAACCCAATCAAAATAATGAAATCGGTAAGATCAACATATGAATCAAAATCTACGTGACGTACTTGTTTCATTTTAAGTAACTGATTGTTAGTAATACGTAAACTGCATTTTCATTTGTTAAACAGTACTTGATAATCCATCATTTTATTTAAGAAGTATCGTAAACGTGCAGTAAATTGTAAAACCTTTAAAGCTTTTTTTACATTTACTACGAACGTAATACGTATGCTAATATATGCAAATACATGTACAAAACTCAGAGATAATTTTGATAAGTGTACATGTCCCTAAAGCTATATATAAAGTTATGTACTTTTGTATATACTTATAATGTGTTATTCCGATTCCATGGTATCATAACGTTAACCTCTCGTATAAATGGGTGTTGTTCAGCATGCAAGGCTTTCTAACTTGCCACACCGAATAATTGATTAAATATATTGATCCCATGCATAATGCACGTCTTACAAAGTACAAAACACGTGATTAACAAAACAGTAAGTTGCATAAGATGTAAACATACATGTATATGCATCGTCTTAAAACAAACAGGTCTATATAAAAACGCGTCAATGCACAGTATAGTTTAACAGATGCAAGTGCGTTACAAACTAAGTAAACAAGACATTTCGAAATATGCAGTGCAAAACAACAATATTTTCAAAGTGGCTAGAAATACTTTTTCAACAAAAATGGATGTCTGTTTCCCCATTTTATTTCACTTATATATTTTTTTCTTAAAACAACAAGAAAGCATAAAATAAAAGAATATCCGTAATGGGTACACTACACGGGCAATACCTTATTAAAAGACCGGAAACTATATGAGTCGCGTTCTGAGAAAACTGGGCATAATGCATGTGCGTAAGGTGTCGTCCCAGATTAGCCTGTGCAGTCCGCACAGGCTAATCAGGGACGACACTTTCCGCCTAACCTGGATTTTCGCTAAGAAGAGATATCATTTAAACGAAAAATGTCATAAAAGCGGAAATTGTCGTCCCTGATTAGCCTGTGCGGACTGCACAGGCTAATCTGGGATGACAATTTACGCAAAAGCATTATGCCCAGTTTTCTCAGAACGCGACTCATGTATGGCAAACGGTATGCCAGTGGTTTAAAGGAGTACGGACAGAAAACATGACATACTAGAATTCAGTTTTAAAACTAACGACATTATATACAGTATATGCGTAGAAAATATCGATTTAATGATGTGAAGTAGCCCAATATAAATTAATGAATAAATATTAAATGTTTTATCATGCAAGTTTTAATTCTACAATATTTAGAATATTTCAACTGATGTTAAATAATTATTAACTATTAATCGTACCGATTATGATAATGTACAACATCTTACTTCTGGTTTTGCACTAAATTTGTTAGACGGTCCGTGTCAAGGTGTCCACACTGACCTACTTAGATAAAACTGACGTAACTTCCGGTTTACACACCTTTGCCGACACCTGGCCCTACCTGTAATGTTCAGAACGCAGACAGTTTCAAGTAAATGATTGATCACTACAAAACGAGTCCATTTTTAAACGCGTTACATTCGCCCGGAGGTACACGCACAGTTTTAACCGTGTTAATTGATTTGTAATAATTTTATTGCCATGTCTGTCTGCGAATGGTCATAAAACAATAATGCACCTAATGTACAAGTCTAAAAACGTTTGACTACATGATAATTAGCTTACAAATACAATTATTGAGTAAATTGTATATTTATGACATTGTGCATAACGAGACAAAGGTCATGTATACGGTATATAATCAATTACATTATGACAGATGGCACCATAAGTCAGTCATCAGCGTGTTTTCCGCTATGATACAAGGGCGTATTTAACGGGATAGCATGGGCGGCTGTTTCCACCCCAATATGTGTGCTATTCTTCGTAACGAAAGTCACAATATACGGTTTTTACCTCCAACGTCTATCTGTCATTTCCTGGTCGACTTGCATTTGTAGGGGTCACACCCATAAGGGGCCCCTGTCTAGCTTACATCCCGTGAATTTGTTTCTTGGTCCTGTGTTTGATTACACTGTCGATGATAGTTTGTATTATTCTGTTTATCTCCATTTCTTATCCTTAGAAGTGGAAGATTGTCTGTTAAAATTATTCAAAAAATCTGTTTAGATAAATAATGAAAAATCATCATGTTATATTTGACTGGCAATGTTGTTTGATGTATGTGCATTTCTTAATTAATGTTCACAGTGAATTGTTTATCGGCCAAGTCTTTTCTGTTTTCCTAAATATACATCTGAAACGACGCAAACAGAAATGACCAAGCTACGCAGTACGTATTATGCATAATTAACCCTTTGAGCGCTGGAACCGGATTTTGAAGGCCTTTGCAAACAGTTTGGATCCAGATGAGACGCCACAGAACGTGGCGTCTCATCAGGATCCAAACTGTTTGCTATTTTGATAGTGGTCCTTGAAAAAAAGTGAAGAAAATGATGATTTTAGAAATTCAGCAGGCGACATTTTAGCAGATGACAAATTTCCCAGCATGCAAAGGGTTAAATATATCCAATGCGCATATAACAATTAAACCGGTAATCAAAAAAAACAGCAGAATCAATTCAATTTGTCATTTTGTATTTGCGAATGCTTTTCATCATGTTACCTGTTCGCCGCCCTGATGTTTTAATGAAGGGAGTTGTTCACAGATTTTTACATGTTTTGAATGTTTTCATTAAATGCTTTAAATTGATAAATTTAAACATCGGAACTAAGAAGCTACAGTAAAAAATAAAAAAAAAATAAAAAAAAAAGTTTGAAAGAAACAAGAAAGCCACACCTGAAGGCCAATTCAACCATTTTTAGACTTATGAATGAATAATATTCTTAGACTCAATAAATTTTTGCCTGCAAGTTTTCATATAATTTAATGGCTTCATATGGTGCTTATGATATGAACATCTTGTTCTAAATCAAGAATTATTTATTTATAGGTGTTAACAGCCATGCTTGACTTCACTTTTAAGTAGTTTTTATAAAATTACAGTTTCACGAATATTCTTTATTTTTAGACTCAAGCCTAATGATCGGTTGGTGAACACGGGCCCAGGGCTCGAACCACTGACCATTGGAGTAAAAGTCAACAATCCTCGTAATGTCACACAATATAGTGATAACAACAGAGCTTTCCAAATTATTCAATCGTTTCGCGTTTGTAATGCTTTATAATTTTCTGGTTTTTAAATCGTCATAAGATGCATAAAATGGATATTTTACAGCAGGGTATATGTTCAGTATAACTGTTTCCATGCAAAAAACATAACTTCATCGGACATTTGCAAATCTGAAACAATTGTTTTCAATTGTGTCAATTTACAAAAACGTAAACAAGTCCCTTTAACTATGCCTCGTGATATCGTTGTTGAATTGTACATATCAAAGGCCATATTTGGATATTGTTGTTTTTATACAATTTTAATAAAACTTGCAGCAATCACGGTTACATTCACTAAAATGTTAACAAAGCTGCAGTCTGTACTATTGGAGGTTTGTGAAATGCGTCGGCGAGATGTATAAATGTCAGGATGACAGGATAACTTACCCAATGCACAATATACATGTATTATACGAACCGCACTCTTCGACAACTGAGCTGAATGCATTTGCGTAAAGGATCGTCTAAGATTAGCCTGTACACGCCGCACAAGCTAATCAAAGTCGACAATTTCCTCTTTTCTGGATTTTTTTTTTCGTGTTCGTTTTATTTTTCGTTTAAAAAAAACTCTTGTTTCAACGAAAATCTCTGCTAGGCGGAAAGTATTGTCTCTAAATCAGCAATATAATAGCAGATAATGCAATTCCATCGGTACATCAATGCCACGACCAAAATGTCACTCTTGTAGTCTTAAAATGGTCATGGCATATAGCACTGGTTATGAAAGTCAAATGACATGGTCATGGCATATAGCACTGGTTAGGAAAGTCAAATGACAAAACCATCGAATGTGGAAACCAAGTAGGAATTTATATGCATGTCGAATGTCATCACAGGTGAACAAGATTGCTAAATGGATGTAGGACTTTTTACACGTGCAAAATGGGGTTAGAAAAAATATATTTATGTTCAATGTCTTTGCAAGTCAATATGAATGTCAACAGGATGGGTGAATGTAAAATGAAAACACAGTTGAACATGAATGTCAAACGGATGTAGAACTTTATATGAATTAACAATTACAGAATAAATGAATATGAATGCCTAATTGACATAATACTTGATATGGGTAAATATGTCATCAGAAGTGAATATTAATGTCTCTTGGATGTTAAATCATGCATATATGTTAGACTTGATATTAATGTCAAATGACAACACAATTATATATGCATATTCAAAATGATTTAGCGTTTTATCTGAGTGTCAAATAAAAGCATAAATAGGCGAATTTTAGAAAACATAATCAACCCCATTACATGCATCCTGGTATGGGTGATACGTGCTATACGGAATACCAAAGTTGTATTCCAATGTATTTTTCATATTCAAGTAAAGTACACGTACACCTGGAGACTTTTCTAACGCATCACTTAATCATATCACTATAGCTCCCTTATTTTTGAACGGATTGTGTTGAAATTTGGAACAAGAATAATTCAACACATATCTGATAATTCCTGAAAATGTAATCGAAATTGAAAAACAACAAAATATAAAACTTAACAAATTAAAAACGTCACTTCAGAAGTCAAATTCGCAAACTCGTACAACGTTAAATAATAACAATGTGAAAAGTAAAACGCATAAACTCTGGAAACTGCTAACAGCATCAGGAGAATAACTGTCCATATTACTTAGATTAGAAATAAGGCCATGGTATCTTTTGAGATCAAAACGCCATAGGGTTTCGTAATTACATTCGTCTTTGAGGCACATCGATCAAGGAAGTTCGCGTTGGCGGAGAGGAAATGACTGCATCACGTGATCACACCGCATTACGCGTCACGTCGATGACAGAGTGTGGCGTCGAAGACAGATAGTTGGACTCGACCGCGAACAACAGGTAGGTTATAAATTCGGTTGATATAATAATATCACGCAAGTAAGGCCAAAATCATTGCTACGAACATATTGTCCATTGACTGAGGACGCCACCAGGTAATTTTGGACTCGTTGTTCAAGTTTTTAAAGAAATGTGAACGAGTTAACAGTGACAGTTTCCGAAACATCATTGATAATGACTGATTTTTGTTCAAAATATCTAAAGTTTGAAATAAATGACTGGATTTCGTGTTATATACGTACGCATTTATCCCTTGGGGATACGTAAGCCAAATATCCACCCCTTGAGTTGTTTCATGAACATGTCACAGGCGTCCAAACTGACCCCGTCGAAAAAAATTGATGCCGTAGTAGGCAGATATGTATTTTAAATGATGCCGATGATGGCAGAAACGCTGTAAAAGATGCTAACGAAGATGACAGATTGTCAAAATAACTATTTTATTTATTTCTCTTTTCTTTTTGTACTTTAATACACAATTAAGAAGCGTAACTGTCCTTTGTAATATATTCTCAAGACGGGAAGGTTATGTATGATGTAGGTGTATGAATATACCATCAAAATTTGTATAACAATCAATTTGTATCAATCATCACCATTGACATTATCACCATCACCATTGACAGATGTCGTTCACATTTCTTTAAAAACTTGAACAACGAGTCCAAAATTACCTGGTGGCGTCCTCAGTTAATGGACAATATGTTCGTAGCATTATATAATAATACCGACCGAATTTATAACCTACCTGTTGTTCGCGGTCGAGTCCGACTGTCTGTCTTCGACGCCACACTCTGTCATCGACGTGACGCGTAATACGGTGTGGTGATCTCGCTAACAAATCGACAGGCATTACAGATGGCAAAGCCATTAATGGAGAGCGATACCAAACAAGATTTTAAATTGTAAATTTCACACATACACTCTTCGCAGATGATTATGTTGTCAGAATGTTTTATACGTGGGTATTCATCCGAATAAAACGTATCCCTATATATTTACCACATTCTATACATAGAATACCCATTTTACCGAGACCAGCCTGTTTGCTCCTTGTAAAGGTACCAGCAACTGTTATTACATTTGTTCTTTTAATACAGCTTTTACTCATTTTTGGATGCTTCAGGTGCATCAACGTTGTTAACTTATACCCAATATGTATTGTCCAAAACTGATGAATCCTCAATATCCAAAACATTTTAGATTCTTGAAATAACCTGTGAAACTGTAATCCCTTAAACAGTGAAAGTCAAATGTACATCGTCTAACAAGTAGTGACTAAAGTATTTTGAATGCAGCCTATTTTTCACCAATACCTACCATGTACAACATGTAAATAGGATGTTTAAGTTTACCTTTCCATCATACTATTGTTTTTTCAACTACATTGTATATGTCAATTAGATTTAGATTACTTAGACTGCCATTCCAAATATAAGAATGTACGTCTTCCGTGTAATACATAATATGTTTTATTTCAAGAGATTCAACTCACAAAATTGAATGGCTATTATTTACCGATAAGATGATAGCATGGTTCACCTTGGTGGGAAGGATGTTGGGAAGTTACCTTAGCAACAACAACAAAAAAACTGAATGTAAGACAAAATATTTCCTTTTAATATCTACATAAAACATTCATAAACTTGTTGGGAAATCGTCACCATAACCTCCTCATAACGTCTTATCAAGTGAAAGAGTTTAAACTCTCAAAGTTCGTGGGTTCCGGCAACCCATGTCATAACGCAAATCACAATGTTCACAATAAGAAATGCGACATATGACAAGATAGTCTTGAGAAGTACATGTATGTGAAAACTATGACCATACAGCCGTATGTTGGATGTTAATATACCGGTAAATGGGCATGATGTATTGATATCATTTAAAACTCATTTTGACCCCTACTCTCCTGTATGTATTCATATTCTGACAATAAAATACTGTGTCACAGTACACTTGGATTTTGCCTTTTACGAGCTGATACGAGAATTTGTATGTTGAGAAATGAATAATAACATGTACATATTTAAGTGAAACACACATATAATTGTGCTGAAATTGCTCAATTTTATACATAAACGTTCTGGTTGCAAACGTGGATTGAAAGCATTTTTGCAGTATTCTGTTTCTTCGTTTTCGATAATCATTTTCCGACATGGCGTGCAGAAAAGAACTAAGAAAATTAACAACCACATCCAGCCACATCTTAAGCAACGGATTCAGGCACGCAAGCAATTACAATAATTCACACGCAAAAAATCCGTTTTACGTCTTGCTGTAAATTTAGATTCAGATTTATAAACAACACAAGTTATTCGGTTACCGCAAATAAATGCTGATGATTTCCCCAGTGGCTACGTATGAGTCTATTGACATAATATCCAACATCTCGTTTTCTTGGACGTCAAGCTTTGTTGCATTTTATTTCTCTATTTCTATATTTTAACAGCGTGGGTTGGAGTCAGTTGAGTCTGCTATGTTGCATTTACGCATTATTAATTGCTCATTGAGACTCAGGAATAGTTTTCGAGTATTGGGCGCCAGTAAAGTGCGTCGGTCTATAAGGAATGATATTTTTAGTTTACTCTGTCTAGGAAGGGGTGTTATATATAATGTATTATTTGTTGTCTTTGTATTATTTAAACAAAAATGCAAATAACATACTTGAAACATATCGTTATTTTATATTTCAATGTTTTACGGAAGTATAAATGCTCATATCGCGCAGCTGTTGTTGTTCACAGAATGAGAGGTCGCGCTTAGTAATGTATAGTAATAAGAAAGAGATAATATAACATATACATGTACATTGAAAGTGCAACATATGTATAGCTTATATAGATTTTAGTTTTATTCCCTTTTCTGATCCTCAAAATCAGCGTTGCTATTTTAAAAAAATGTTTGCATCGAAAGAATTACAACCGACATGAGTTTAATAGCTCCAAAAACTGCTTGTTTCTTGCTATAGATTATAGTAAGTTGGTTCATTTTTTTAACATTTAGTTCCATTTTGTTTCCCAGTTGTTGTTTTTTTCCAAAGACAATAATTTGATATATTATTTTACTATTTAAAAAAGTATGCTGTTCTAGACCCTTGATTACATGTGTGTCTCAATGCGTCCGATTTTTTTTATAAATCATATAATTATAATTTGTAAGAGACAAAGAAAGCTTTGATTTGAATTGGTATATACCTACGGTAGGTTGAAGAACGGCATTTATTACTTTTAATGATGACCTCAGGGTTAAAGGGACTTGTTCACAGATTTTGGCATGTTTTGAAGTTTGTCATTAAAGCTTGAAATTGATAAATATAAACATCAGAAGTAGAGAGCTACAATATAAAAACAAGAATAAAAGTAAAAAAAAAAAAAAAAGGAGAAAAAAAGTTAACCACATCAGGGCTCGAACCACTGACCCATGGAGTCAAAGCCAAGCGCCGAAACCACTCCGCCATCCGTCTTCATGTGTGTATGTATGTAATTCAGACTTTACGTTCGGGTTGTCTGTGCGGACCTGACTATCCGTCTTCACACGGGTTGCCTTATTATTGTTCATTACGGCTACATGAAATTGCTATTTTATACCGAGAGTGGCATCAATTTCGCACTTCATTCATCATCGTGCACAACTGAGTTATTGTCTTGTAGCACACTAAAGCGCTCATGTCTGTCTCGCATCTTAATTTTATTTTGTATGTCCGAGTAAGTAAGTACAGCTGTACACAAGTTCCAGTTGCAGTGCTAACCAAACAAGTAACGCTCTAAATGGATCTTAATTTAACACAATCAATTGCTTCCTCTATGACACTTTGTTAAGCGGAGTCACTAAGTATATATATAATATAGGTCATAAATGTATCATTTACATTGTTTTTGATTTCACTTTCATAAATATTGTGGTATTTCTATTTTTGTTGTGTAGTATTGCTATTTTTTTGTTTTGAAGTATTTTGTGTTTAGGTATATTTGTGTTGTGTTTGGCATTGCGGAATTTATTTGAAAGTGATGGTTTCAACAGAAAACAAACAAAATTGCTTCTATTAATGAATACTTAAGAATTTATTTATGAATAACAGCAATGTTGATATCAATTAACTTTTGAGTAGGTTCAATGAATATTAACAAAAGACAATCTGACAATCATTTCCATTACCAATATATGTCAATAATAAATCATTATGAAAACATATGATCTACGTCGTACAAAAATGGGTCTTATGTCATATGCAGCAAGTTCAGCTCCAGATGGCATTAAACCCCTTTTCACATAACGCAGCTCGATTATAACATGCATAATACCACCAGCCTCACAAATGATTTAAACCCCTTGTGTCTTGTACATTACAACAACATTATATTTAACCCTTTGAGCGCTGGAACCGGATTTTGAAGGCCTTTGCAAACAGTTTGGATCCAGATGAGACGCCACAAAACGTGGCGTCTCATCAGGATCCAAACTGTTTGCTATTTTGATAGTATTCTTTGAAAAAAATCGATGAAAATGCTAATTTTACGAATTCAGCAGACGACATTTTAGCAGACCACAAATTTCCCAGCATGCAAAGGGTTAACAACAGGATTTAAACCAAGCAGTTTTACTCCACTTCTGAACAAGGGATGTGTTTGTCAGAAACACAATGCCCCTTTGACCTTGAAGGATGACCTTGACCTTTCACCACTCAAAATGTGCAGCTCCATGAGATACACATGCATGCCAAATATCAAGTTGCTATCTTTAATATTGCAAAAGTTATGACCAAGGTTAAAGTTTTGTGACAGACACACACAATGACAGACAGACAGGCCAAAAACAATATATCCCCTCTTCTTCGAAGAAGGGGGCATAAAAAAGCTCCCCAAGTAAAGTAATGAAATCTTCTTAAACAATAGATATAACAAATTAAATTTGGTATACAAATTGTATGTATCAACTGTTTTTTTATTTTTTTAATTATACTAATTACTTGTATTAACCTCTATTCCTATGTATGTGTATACACTCTTACAAATGGGTAAAATGATAACACAATGTTACAGTTATGAATTAAGCAGTATGTTTTTGGTGTTTCAAACATTCGAATGAATGAGTTATTACACAGAAAATAAAAAGGAAAATAAACACGCATAATGATTTGAATTATTGTACAAAAATGGGTTTAATAGGAGACAATAAATGATTGAGTAACATGGAACATTGTAACAAATGAGGTTTACAAACATGAACTTGTCAGCATTGGAACATCTTATATACATCTAGTTACAGCAATATTGAGCTTCTTCATGCGAAAATGGGTCTTATGCAATATGTGGCCAACATAGCCCCAGAATAGCATGCGCAATTGTGCAGTCTGGTAAGGAGCTTCCCTGTCAGCTTTAAAGTCAAATGAGGTTTCGTTGTCTCGTTAGCAGACAGGGTAGCTCCTGACCAGACTGCGCAAAAGCTACGCTGCCCGCATATGGCTAAGATCCATTTTCGCATCACACAGCTCTTATTTAAATAGTGTTTCAGTATGCTTATAACTTTTTAATCCTCTTTAAAAAGCAACACTCAGTTTTCAAATAAGTATAACATGTTTAAAATGTTAGACCTTGATAAATCGTGGATTAAGGATTTCAATTCATGTGATTATCAACAATTCATTATTACACTATGTTTTTTTGGATGCACAACAAATATGCCGTGTTAACTTAAATTATGGCTTTAACAGGGTAGGGTACCTTGGTTAATTTCTTAATTAATGGCACTCAACATCTGTCTCTCATTCCTTCAAAAGACTCAGAGTTGGTTACTTTCTAATTTTGTGGCCAAGTCGTTTCTCTGAACTGAAGAATGCCTGCACGCGTCAATAAGTTTGTACCTTGAGGCACTCTGTTGTTGTTGTTGTTGCCATAGCAACAGACACTGATGAATCTTCTCTTTCACTGATGTGTGATCACAGGAAACTTGTTCAATGTCATCATCATGCACACCTAGAGCGCGCATGTAAAACTTCCAGTCCCGTCCAAGGCTTTTGGTGAGGAAGGAAATTTCCTGACGCAGGTCTGAAATCGTTGAAAATCTCAAATTTCATGCAAGTTTGAACCAAATACAGATAATAAATTAAATATAGTGATAATAATTCAAATATGTACTCATTGAAGCAGTACCAGTAATTAAACATTTAAAAACAAATTAGTACTTATAAAACACAATGGTAATTTTAAATATATCTTGTGTTCATTGAAATGTTCTGTGAGAATGTTCTGTAATGTGTTTTATGTTTTCTCCGTACAAGTTCATTAACGTCTCACAATAAAATAAATACACCAGTGTTTATAGATTGCAAACTTGTTATATTTACCAGGCCCTTCATATGGGATTCCTGAAACAGAAAAACGAAGCATTAACACAAGGGAGTAAACTTTTGGTACCGACTGTCATATAATCCACTAGCAGATCTGGGGGGNGGGGGGGGGGGGGTGCAAAAAAAGTAAGCAATTTGGGGAAATTCCAATGTTTCTGTGTCTTTTCACAGTGATCTGGAACCTTTGAGAACGGACCTTTCAACTTTCATCCTGCATTTTGCAGGATCCGCTCAACGTTCAAGGCTTTCTGAAGATGCAAACACCCTAGCAGGCACCAGAACATTCTAAAAGGTTGCAAATTTTGAAGAACATCCAAAAACAGTCCCGACTGAAACATTTGTAGAGGTGTACTCATTTTTAAGTTTTCTAATTTTGGACATCTTAGTTTTAAATTTTCCAATCAGGAAACAAAGGTTCCAGTAAACATTGTTCCAGAAGCCAGAAGTGTTACGATTAGACACGCTATAGACCCAGACTGTTGCTAAGATATCAAAATCCTTTTTATAGGCAAGTGCAATGCAGGATAACAGTAAAATGCATAATGATTGGAGTATATATGAAGCATAAGTGAAGTGTCAGTGGCATAGGCATAGTGTAGAAGGGGTCAACTCATCTTTGTGGTTTATTAAGAACCCACATGGGAGAAATATGGGCCAGTACAGTTTCCGTGGTTCAATGCTATTGTTTACCAGCTACAGGGACATTTTATTGGATGTGGAAGAAATCATTGACAGCTTTGCTAGAAAATACCCTCGTCAAATGTTACGAATTGATACATTGCTATTTGTCTTCTGTTTGTGTTATAAAGACATGTACATTATTTTCATTGAATTCCTTTTTACAGAGCAATGATAGATAGTTCTTATCTCTGACTTTATTTTATTCTCGCCCCCTACCACCATCGAAAAATACCGGATACCCCCTGTAATCTTTGTCATTATTATTTATTCAGTCAAAAAATCACTTATAATCCAGCCAAAATGATAGCATTAAAGTTAGTTTCATAAAAGTAACTGAAGAGTTCGGGGGTATAACTATAAAAGGGGCCATAATTCTGTCAAAATGCCAGTCAGAGTTACATAACTTTGCCTGCACAGTCCCTTTATGATAGTTAGTAAGTGTTGCAAGTATGAAAGCAATAGCTTTGTTACTTTAGGAATAAAGTGGACCTAAACACAAAACTTAACCAAATTTTCAATTTTCTAAGTTTAAAAAGGGCACATAATTTTGTCAAAATGCAAGCCAGAGTTATCTTACTTCGCCTGCCCAGTCCCCTCATGATAGTTAGTAAGAGTACCAAGTTTTAATGTAATAGCTTTGATACTTTAAGAGAAAAGTGGACCTAAACACAAAACTTAACCAGACGGAGACGCCGACGCTCAGGTGATGACAATAGCTCATTATTTTTTTTCAAAAAATAGATAATAAAAGTTAGTTATCTGCTTTTTCAGGACAAGTTTACCATTATAAACACTGAAACTTACTATTTAGGTTCTGTTGAAAGTTACTGACAGGTTGGCCAACTCCGCCTTGCATCACATAGATGACCTGGGGTCCAGGAGCTGGGACGTTTTGGGGTTGCGGGGCCAGCCCTGGCTGTGGAGCAGGGTTGTATACCTGGTCCTGGGCCGGCAGGTGACCGTTTCCATATGTGTTTGGGAAAGTATCACGTCTTTGTTCATACGACTCCAAAACACGGAGCCCATCAGTTTTTCCAGCACAACAGTTTTGTAATAAATTTTTCAGGTAATCTGTTTTGTCTGGGTCAAGACAGCCCCTTTCTTCCAAAGCTGTGAATAAATGAAGCGGATTTGTTATTTTTTCACATTGTTTCTTCCCAATATTTACTTCTCCAGAACTCTTGAACTTCATTCGAAGTAAATCCTCGTCATCTATGAATCGGGAAAGATCCAAAAGAGTATCGTTAAATCGTGCTCTTGATTCTTCCATTTTGTTTTGAAAAATGAAATGAAACTAGGATTTTTCGGGATTTCCGATGTAGGTCTCAAATGCGGTTTAACAATGGATACCGTCTAGCTATTTCAGTATTACTATAATCGGTTAGGAAACATTTCATGCTTTTTGGTCCATTATTTTGACAATTGACCATATATAGAACTATAGCATAATTATGGTATTTGAAATATTAACAATGGAGATTAAAACTACGTAACTTCACAACTAGTGATTTCGGCACCCTGGTAACGCCGCACAATACACGTAACGATGAATAAGACATGGAAATTTGCTACAATTTTCCAAATTCATGTACTTGTCTCTGTATTATGTACTGATTTGCCAAAGGAAAATCCGTTTCGTATGAGTAAAGTAAATGCTGTTTGGAATAAAGGCCAAAAGGTATGTGGTAGGAATGTATTAAATAATTGCGATATTTTTTAATTCCACAGTATTCGGAAATGGAGAATTCGGATAAGCTTGGTTTAGTGACTACTTGAACTAGTGATATAATTAGTTTACCGGAGCGCAAAATGCTCGTGCCTTCATGGTGAACTATGTTGGTGTGTCTTTTTCCGTCGTCGTGTGATGCGTGTAGTTTGTCATGTGTTGGCAACAATTTGCTTTAAACGCCATCTCCTAAACCGCTCTGCAGAATTTCATAAAACTTCATAGGAATGGTGAACATCTTTCTAAATTATTAAAATCGCTTGGGTCCGCTGCACATATAGGTCACTAGAGCTATAATTAAATTAAAATTGGAATCTCTCTAAAAAAAGTTAGTATGTTACTTCATATACTGGTCCTATACAAAGTTTGTTCAAATAATGCCCTTTTTGGTGAAAATTGCCCCAGCCCTGCATATAACTTTTTTTTTTGATGATTTTGACATCAACTGGCTAGAATATGTGAAATGACATTTGTGGCTTGTGAAAGATTGTAAACTAAAAATGATTGCTTCACATCAAGTCATTTATTACATTTAAGTAAATCTTGGAAAAAAAAGTGTGACAGATGCGGGTTCTGCAGTATACCAAATGAATTTACAAGACAACTATTTCTTACTCATGCACGCTACACTTCTACGTTTAACCTTTCAGGTTAAACTCCAGGCAATTCTGCCTTTTACTTCTGACAACATTAAAGCAAACCTTGGAAAAAGTGCACACTAAGTGGGGCTTGATTCCACGACTTCTCTTAAAGTACCAAAGCAGTCTACAAGCTAATGGGCTGATGGTTCTTAACCACACATTCTACAGCTTCATGTCAATTGTTTAAAATAGTTAAAACTTGCCTTTAGATTTGCAGTGTAAAAAATATGGTAATGTGAGTTACCAGTGCAAAGTCCAAGGTTGGCTTTATGCAAGACATATAATATGTAATTGAATTATTATTTTAATAATTTTGACAGGTGTTAAAGGAAAAACGCTTGTCTGACTTGTATGCTGATTTGCAAGTGCAAGACAGACGTGAAGTTGATTTAAAACTTCGAAAAACTAAGGGTTCAGACAATGAAGGGTTGTTTGAAGCTGAAGTCAGGAAAGAAATGGCAGGTAATAATTCAGAATATTATTGATATTTTTTAATATCTGGTTTATATCTTTACCGGTATTATTTTAAACTCGGCTGTTTTCGAAGAAAACCTGAGGTATTGTCATAGCCCTCTTGTCCGCCGTCCGCGGCTTCCCAAAACTTTGACATAGGCCTTAACTTTTGCAATATTGAACATAGCAACTTGATATTTGGCATGCATGTGTATATCATGGAGCTGCACATTTTCAGTGGTGAAAGGTCAAGGTCATCCTTCAAGGTCAAAGGTAAAAAAAATAAAAATCCAAGCACCCACAGCCGAGCGTTGGCACCCGCTATGCGGTGCTCTTGTTAATTATTGCTTTGATTCGGTCTTAATATTGTTGCATGTTAAATTACTCTTATAGTGAACAATTTATAATGACTGATTTGTTGTGCTTATCATTGTTTTAGTGATACTGGACCGCTATGGCCTAACTAGGCATTTCCCAGGGGAAAGCTATAGTAGATCACCAGGTTATCAGCCAAATGAAAACAGTTCCCTTCCACATAATATAAAGGATAATCGACTAAAAGACCTGCTCAATACAGCCCAGATTGAAGGTTTCTCAGGTAAATAACTTGTACGGAAAATTACAAGGCCCCTGTTGTGTTATAGGAAGCCATCCACAACCATAGGTGTTGGGCATTTCTTCAAGTCATTACCCCCCCCCCCCCCCCCCCCCCCCCCCCCCCCCCCCCCCCCCCCCCCCCCCCCCCCCCCCCCCCCCCCCCCCCCCCCCCCCCCCCCCCCCCCACCCCCCCCCCCCCCCCC
>VMBQ01001138.1:120412-134133 GCA_007657795.1 Dreissena rostriformis | reverse complement strand
ACCCCACCGAACTACCCTTATCCTCACTACAATCTCCTACTTTAAAAAATGAAATAAATGACTTGAACAATTATCAAACACTATCAAAATGTCATAAAACAACATTTTCAATCTCTTTGAAAAAAAAAATTGATTTTATATATGTAAACAATGTACAGTAGGTATCTCTTGACACAGAAAAATCACCTAAGTCAAAATGCTAAGGCCATAAATTTCTTTAATTGCATTCAGATTATTTTTTACTGTTACAGAAAGATTATATTCAAGTGCTACAGTGCATATTGTCAATGGTTTGCATTGAGTCATTTTTTAAGTAGTTATTGCCCCTTGTTTAAAATTAAATATGAAAGCTTTTGTATGCATCTCCTCCTTCATTTTGAGTGCATTTTTCTGTAAACTTTTACAGAATAGTTGTCTCCAAGTGCTACAGCACGTATTGTCAAGGTTTTGAAATTGAGTTATTTTTTAATGAGTTAATGTCCCTTGTTTGAAATAACATGTAAAGCTTCTTTGAACGACTCCTCATTCATTTTGTGATGTTCATCAAAATTTTACAGAATTATTATTGCCAAGTGCTAAAGGGCATATGGTTTAGGATTTGCGATTGAGCTATATATAAATGAGTTATTGCCCTTTGTTAAAAATTACATGTAAAAGCTTCTGTTCAAAACCAAAAATACCATAAAACCCAATGCTATAATGCATGTTGTCAAGGGTTGGCAATTTCATTATTTTTAAAGGAGAAATAGGGCTTTGTTTGAAATTTAATTGAAAAGCTTCTGTACGCAACTCCTACATTTTGTTGCATTGTTTTCATTTTGTTTACAGAAATATAAGCTGCAAGTGTCTTATTTTTTAAAGAGTTATTGCCCTTTATTTATAATAACACAATGTCAGGGCCTTGTGATTAGAGTTTTATGCCCCCCCCATCCCCCCCATGTAGGGTGGCATATAGCAGTCTGTCCATCTGTCTTTCCACCTGTCGTGCATTCCATTTCTGGAGTTTTATCCTAAATGCTTTCATATATTTACCTGATTTTTGGTATTTGAGTCTACCTTCATGATTAACAGATCAATCGCGAGTTTTGTTACGATCCATTGACTTTTGGTGATATTATGTTACTTGGATTTAGAATTTTTCTCTTAAATAACAGTTTTTCTGACTTTTTTTCCTAAACACTTGCAGATATTGACCTGCTTTTTGGTTGTACCAATAACTATTTATAACATATTCGTTGTTTTGCACACTAAAAAATACACTAATGTTCGAACCCACATATATTTATAAGCCCCCCTTCGAAGAATGCAGCATGTAGCAGTCACTTGGTCTGTGCGTCTGTGCAAAACTTCCTGTATTTTACTTTAACTTTGCCATTTATTGATGGATTAAAAAATCACATGGCGCAAATGTCAGCCATCGTATGAAGACATGTCTCATGTAACCATGGTAACACGTGTCTCCTTACCTCATAAGTCAATGTAACACTAAATGTCAAATTGACCATGACAATTCCTGCTATGAATTTGCCATTTATTAATGGATTTTGGAATCTTTTTTCTTTAAAATTCAATCACAATCTTAAACTGTAGTAGGGGATACACTGTATGTGACAGCTTCTTGCTTTTAAAAAAATTCACAAGGTGTTGTAGTGGGTATGGGGTTAAGTAGTGGGGGTGGGGGTAGTGACTTGCACCTGACAATTTTTCCACAACCACTTAATGGGAGATTGTTATGCCTGCAGCATCTTGCAGGGGTGTTCCTGAGGCTATTTCAGCTATACGCACGATCGAGTAGCGAAGCTGCGAGTGGGGGGGAGGGTAGGTTCGGGAGGGGGGCTCCCCCTCCTTCTAGGGGGGTTTGGGGTGTCTCCCCCAGGAAAATTTTGGAAAATTAATTGCAGATGGTGCGTTTTGGTGTTATCTTTCAGCCACGTTTTGCCAATTTAATTCATCAATTTCTTGCTTGAAAAAGACCGATAAAAGGAAATATTTCAATTAACATTGTCAACAGCAAATATACTTTCGACCATAATTTATTTGCTAAGTTTAAGTGTCAATGCTTAAAAATCAAGAAGCCTTATTGCCAGGGAGAATGGATCCGTAGTTGCATAGATGTGCGAGGGTGTTCAACTCTATTGCTGGCAGGAGTATGGGGTCCTCCCCTAAACAATTTTGGAAATTTCTTTGCAAAAGGTGTAATTTGGTGTTGCATTACAGGCACAATTTGGCAATGTTTGTCCTTGAATTTTAGCTTGAAAACATTGAGAAAAATAAATATTTTCAATAAACATTGCCAACTGCAAATATACTTTTGACCATAAGCTATTAAGTTTGAGTGTTAAGGCTTTAAATTAAGAAGCCTTTGACTGCGAGGGAAAGGGTATGTAAATGTGAGGAAATGTTTGACTCTTTCTTCCTCCCCCAGAAAATTTTGGATTTCATTGCAGAAGGAGCCTTTTGGTTGCTATCTTTCAGCGACATTTGGCAATTTTATTCCTCAATTTCTTCCTCTAAAAAAAAGTAAAGGATTTAGCATGTTTTCCATGAAAACCTTTCCCATGTCCGTGTATTTGTTGCGACTCTGTAAAAATGTAGTGCCACGCCCACGGCGTGTGTATTTGTTTTGACGAGTCGTCAAACCTGGTGCGATGTGGCACCAAAAACTAAGCCCGTCATTATTTTCTGCTGAAACTGGTTTAATTTGGGGTATTTGGTAAACAGAAAATTAAATTCGTTTTTAATTAAACTGTTAAACTGTAAAAGAAACACTCTTTGAATGAAACAACAGCATGCTTGCTGAGTCTTGAGGGAGCATACTAAACTTTTATTTTCGATCTTTCCTTTGTGCAAAAATGTCAACCACATGCTCAGCGTTAATTTCTCTTTTCCTATATGCATAAATTACTACCCCTCATCAGTGAAAAAAAACTACTTCGTATGTTTGGGGTTAAGACTGTGTTGTGTTTTGTACCCACTGTTATTTTCTAAAAGTGGACGTCTTGTTTGATTGTTAACATAATTATACCCCTAATCCCCCTTAGCCCTCACTTTTTATTGCATTTTTTCAAATTTTAAGAGTTTTCATTTTTTTAAGTTTGAAACTAAGTTTACTGCTGTATGCCTAGGTACGCCCCTGTCTTGATGCCAGATGCTTATTGCGATTGTCCTTCCGTTTGTCTTTTATATCGTTCCATCTGTGATATTTGCAGTAGATTTTACCATTAGCTCTAACAGAAATGGCTATAACTCATTGATAGTAACCCAGTTATTTTGTATAACTGTTCCCTATCCATATTTATTACTTTTGTACCTGTACTTTCCCATTGATCTTGTATAAGAATATAAAGGGACCAATACTAACTATATTACAAGTACCTGGTATGTATTTTGAAAACGTACTGCTGAGACCATGCATCCATTGACTTTCTTTCAAAAGTCCTAGCTGATAATTTAGAACTTTGTCATAATAACAATAATCTAGACTATCACCAGTCATATTAAAATGTTCTTAAATGTGTTAATGTTTCAGAAAAATGTTTTTGTTAAACTTATGACTGTTTACAAATACATCTATGTTTTGTCTGTTTATGACACTTACTAAGGGTAAAAAGATTAATCACTGCCATGGAATAACAAGATCATTCGTGTTTAATTTTTAAGTTTTTACAAAAGCCAGTACATTTTTTCAAGTGCACAACAGTCAGAAGGCCTTGGTCACCTAATCCATCATTTCGAACCAACAGGTTTATCTTTCAATTTGAAGGATGTTTACATGAAATTTTTGTAAATCAATCATCAATATTNATCATGCATGTACAATGTGAATCTAAATTTAGTTTTAGTGCAGATTCGTTCATACGACACAAAGACACAATTTTGTTTCCTAGCAAATACGAGTAAAAGTGTCGGCATCGGCTTTAACCAGCGCTAACTTGTCTTTGCTGCATTTTATGAAATTCGTCTTCAATGTATAATTTTTCTTGCCTATTTTGTGTTATTGTAACATATTTTTATCAATATATTACAATTTAACACATATGAAAATCGTACAGTCTCCCTTAAAATGTGTTAATGTTTCAGAAAAATGTTTTTGTTAAACTTATGACTGATTACAAATACATCTATGTTTTGTCTGTTAATGACACTTACTAAGGGTAAAAAGATAAATCACTGCCATGGAATAACAAGATCATTCGTGTTTAATTTTTAAGTTTGTACAAAAGCCAATACATTTTTTCAAGTGCACAACAGTCAGAAGGCCTAGGTCACCTATTTTCGAACCAACAGGTTTATCTTTCAATTTGAAGGATGTTTACATACAATTTTTGTAAATCAATCATCAATATTTATTAATTATCTTTCCAACATTGAGTGTTGACAGATTTCAAGTACTAACAAATGGAAAAATATCTTAAGATATTGATGTAATAATTATAGTTAAATTAGTGTCTTGTTTATTTGCAGATCTTGATCATTTTTGGTAGATGCCAATACAATATCCAACAAGTAGACAGCTTTCTTATTTATGATCAAGATAGTATTTCAAACTGAAGATTAAAACTAGGCAATAAAGCCTCTTCCACACTAAGTGAAAATGTTTTAGATTCCGTTTTATATAGGCTAGTTACTCTCATTTTAATATATGTTTCCAGCTTCGTGCATTTCGTTTGAAAGTAGTACAGTTTTCTTCTGAAAACATTGTTTGGTTCGCTTTAGTCTGGCACTTTGGTATACCCAGCTTTCATGTTTATGAGTGACATGATGAATGACAGTGTCTGAAGACTTTTGTCCATTTCTTCTTTCTGAGTTCTGATAGTTAATGAATTGGTGTAAGCTAACTTAATATTGTCATGGACATAATTTTTATTTTCAATATAAGACAAAAGTTCATCTTAAAAGAAGTTCTGCCTTATAAAAAAAATGTCACTTAAGACTTCAGTTTTAACAGCCTTATTAGATAGTGATACAGAATACCGATGATTTTCCTCTCATACATAATTAATTACATTTGTGTTGAATGTGATTTTCCCCTCATAACGTATCATTTATATTTGAGTTTACTGTGATTTTCCCCTCATAATGAATTAATGTATTATTTATATTTGAGTTTACTGTTATTTTCCCCTCATACTGTATTATTTATATTTGAGTTGACTGTGATTTTCCCCTCATAATGTACTAGTATTATTTATATTTGAGTTGACTGTAAGTTTCCCCTCATCATGTATTATTTATATTTGAGTTTACTGTGATTTTCCCCTCATAATATATTATTTATATTTGAGTTGACTCTGATTTTCCCCTCATAATGTATTATTTATAGTTGAGTTCACTGTGAGTTTCCCCTCATAATGTGTTATTTATATTCGAGTTGACTGTGATTTTCCCCTCATAATGTATTATTTATATTTGAGTTGACTGTGATTTCCCCCTCGTAATGAATTATTAATATTAGAGTTGACTGTAATTTTCCCCTCATAATGTATTATTTATATTTGAGTTGACTGTGATTTTCCCCTCACAATGTATTATTTATATTTGAGTTGACTGTGATTTTCCCCTTACAATCTATTATTTATATTTGAGTTGACTGTGATTTCCCCCTCATACATAATTTATTAAATTTGAGTTGACTGTGATTTTCCGCTTATAATCTACTATTTATATTTGAGTTAACTGTGATTTTTCCCCTCACAATGTATTATTTTTCTTTGAATTGACTGTGATTTTCCCCTCATACATAATTAATTACATTTGAGTTGACTGATTTTCCCCTTATAATCTACTATTTATATTTGAGTTTACTGTTATGTTTTCCCATCATAATGTATTGTTTATATTTGAGTTGACTGTGAATTTTCCCTCATAATATATTATTTATATATGAGTTTACTGTGATTTTCCCCTCATAATGTATTATTTATATTTGAGTTGACTGTGAGTTTCCCCTCATAATGTATTATTCATATTTGAGTTGACTGTGATTTTCCTCTCATAATGTATTATTTATATTTGAGTTAACTGTGATTTTCCCCTTACAATCTATTATTTATATTTGAGTTTACTGTGATTTTCCCCTCTTAATGTATTATTTATATTTGAGTTTACTGCGATTTTCCCCTTATAATGTATTATTTATACGTGTATTTGAGTTGACTGTGATTTTCCCCTCATACATTATTAATTACATTTGAGTTGACTGTGATTTTCCCCTTATAATCTACTATTTATATTTAAGTTTACTGTGATTTTCCCCTCAAAATGTATTATTTATATTTGAGTTTTCTGTGATTTTTCCCTCATAATGTATTATTTATTTTTGAGTTAACTGTGATTTTCCCCACATAATGTATTATTATATTTGAGTTGACTGTGATTTTCCCCTCATAATGTATTATTTATATTTGAGTTTACTGTGATTTTCCTCTCATAATGTATTATTTATAATTGAGTTGACTGTGATTTTCTCCTCATAATTGATGATTTACATTTGAGTTTTGTGAAGCCTCAAAATAACTTTACTCAAAAGGCTGTTTACACGTTTTAAATTAATGTCATTTCATATTTTATTACAAGATTGATATTTCTTTCTCTAGATGCAGAGATGTCCTTACTGCGTGAGGAGCTGCACCATCATCAGGAGAAAATGGATGAATATGAACAGTTAAGAGCGGAATATGAGCAACTGGAAGGTAGTTACATTGAGTAATTATTTTTGTAAAGGTCAGTTACCATTAAAGAGGGGAAATAATTCATTTAAAACCTCACTTGCCTTGAAACAAAAAGTTTTTTTGAAATTTTGAGAGGCAAATAATGATTTAGAAACATTTTAGTAGATTTCTGTAAATAGTCAGTACAAAGTGGCTAATAGGGAAGAAAATTTGTTATCCACCTCACAATCTTCTTACTACAAGCGCAATTACCCTAAACATTCATAAAATGTGCAAGATACCTCTTAAATTGGGCTGCTAGAAAAGTTCCAATACCCAATATGCACTGTTTGATGTACCAGTATGCATAAATCCTAAGATTTCTTTGACGTGTTTGTACAATATAATAAAATAGCATTGCTTGATATATCTTTATAGACTGTATTTTGTTTTGATTTAAAGGTAAAATTGACAATTCAGTGGAGAACATTGATGACCAAACCAATACATATGCAAGAATGAGTGAAGTAAAGAAAGAGATGAAAGCCAAACATAAAGAGGTACAGGAGTTTATTAAGACCACAGAAGAGCGCGTCAAGAATCCCGGAGTACGAGATCAATTTCAAGATCCCAGGGTATACCACTTGTGGGCCTTGGCACAGAAAGCTGGAATGGATGAAAATGAGCTCAGTTCTATCAAGGTGATTGTAATGCATTTGTGTCGTGTTCTGAGAAAACCGGGCAAAATGCTTGTGCGTAAATTGTCATCCCAGATTAGCCTGTGCAATCTGCACAGGCTAATCAGGGACGACAATTTCCGCTTTTATGGTATTTATTGTTTAAATGATGTTTCTGCTTAGCAAAAATCCAGTTTAGGCGAAAAGTGTCGTCCCTGATTAGCCTGTGCGGACTGCCACTTTACGCACAAGCATTTTGCCCGGTTTTCTCACGACGCTCCACATTTGTTTTATTTACCCCTGCAAACCAGGTTTTAGAGCATGCATATTGGAGTCACTCTGTTGGTCTGTCCGCATAAAATGTCGGAAGTTTGTTGAGCAAACCACTTCTGCATTTCTCAACTGATTAATTTGAAACTTCAAATATGTTATCACCATGAAGTGTAGATGTGCAAGATTGTCAATGAACATGGCTGACAAATCATTGCAGGGGTATTTAGTCACACTTGTGACTAAGCCCTAGTTTGTGATATTTGTCGAGCATGCTTGTTGTAAGCGCAATTTCATATATCAGTCAAATTCCTAGATATCACCCTGGACAGGATGAAATTCGAGAAGATATTTATGGGTTTTTGTAGTATGCTTGTGGTAAGCTTGATAGATATTGGTCAAATTTCTAGGAAAGGATGAAAATACGATAACAAATCCTGTTTGTTAACTAAATACGATAACAAATCCTGTTTGTTAACTTCAGACAGAGCTGGAGCACTTTGAGAGACGGATCAAGAAGGCTGAGTACATGTCTGGCAAGGTGAGGGCCCTGGAGGAGAGGTTACAGGGTGGAGGAGACGTAAATAGATCGTCAATAAACTCTCGAAAAACAGTTAGGCTTTGTCAACCAGTTTGCATTTACTTTTTTTAATGTATAATTATTTTTTTTTAACGTCGCAACTGGCTTACAAGATGAAATTCACTTACTGAAGAGCTGATTTTAACAATCTCAATGAATTTTATTGACCCTTTTTAGCTCACCTGAGCACAACGTTCTCATGGTGAGCTTTTGTGATGGCCTTTTTGTCCGTCGTGTGTCGTCTCTGAAGGCCACATTTATCGTCTGATCTTCATGAAACTTGGTCAGAACATTTGTCCCAATTGTATCTTGACTGATTTTGAAACTAGGTCGCATGAGGTCAAAAAGTAGGTCAGTAGGTCAAATTTAAGGAAAAGCTTGTTAACACTCTAGAAGTCATATTTATAGTCAAATCTTCATGAAACTTGGTCCGAACATTTGTTCTTATCTCTTGGCTGAGTTTTGAAAATGGCTGCCAAGGGGCGGGGCAGTTTCCCTTATATGGCTATAGTGAAACCTTGTTAACGCTCTAATGGTCACATTTATTGGCCAATCTTCATGAAACTTGGTCAGAACATGTGTCCAAATGAAATTTCAGCCTAGTTTTAAACTGGGTCATGTGAGCTTTAAAAAAAGCTCATTAGGTCAAATTAAAAAAAAAACATGTTTATATTCTAGAAGTCTCTTTCTTTGTCCAATCTAAAACTTGGTCAGAACAATTGTTATCAAAAATAAAGATGGGCATAGGAATTAAATATTTATGTTTTATAAAGTACTTATTATTTTGAACTCCACCTTGTCAGAATAGTTTTGTTCCTTAGGGTCTCAAGTGAGCGCATTAGAGCTGATGGCCCTTTTGTTTAAGCTTATATGGATTTAATAGCATTATTTTATGCATTATATGAGGCTGGAGTATTTTCAGTTATAGCCTAGATGAGTTCATATTATAGAAGGTAAAATAAGTTCGCTTTAATCTCCTGTAAACAAGATGTTTGTTATTTTGAAGGGCTTCTATACAAATGACTTTTGAATAGCAAATATTTCATAATATGCAGGTGACTCTGGACAAGTTTAATATTTTCATGAACAGTACATGTCCTTTTAGATACAAAATACTTTTTATTTTTGAACAGTACATGTTCTAATAAGATGTAACCTATTAAAAGATTTTTTCTCAACTTAATACCTGTTATCTGTTCTTTGAAGGTGGAAAAATACCACAATGACTTGAAGCTACGTATCCAAAGAAGATTTGATGAATTGTGAGGCGGATGTTCATCAAAGATATGTACTTCATTGACAGTGAACATTTAGGGTGTTCTTTTGTAAGATACGAGGAAACCAGATTTATGGTTGTGCAATAAGCAAGAGAACAAAAAAATGACACGTTTCAAATTTCCTGAAGCTGATTACGAGTTACCAGTTATTTGTTTTTAATTTATACATATTACAGCAATATGCTTTATGTGTAGCAACTGTTACAAAGAATTAGTACATACACTCTGTGTAAACTGTTCACATTACATGTTATGTGCATCACACAACACTCATTTCTGTGTCCAGTGTAGCAGCCGCATCCGTGTCCTTCAGACACATTTCTATTTTAAATAAATTACTTGTATAATAATATGCAAGCATACCTGGTGAAGTTTGAATGTCCCTTTATATTCTGATTCATTACAAATTCACAAATATTATATGCTTATGGTAGTGAAGAGATTGTTTCCCGGAACACTGATTTTGTTTGCCAGACATTTATATGATGTTGCATATAATTGAAAATTCCTACTCGAATCTCAAACTTTTAAGTTCCAACTTGGAACTGAACTTACCATTCTAGCTATTTCTTTCCACTTCAATAGGACAAAAACATGAGTAGTGTGGCAGATCATTTTGTATGCAAACTTTGGCATATTAGATCTATTTGATACCAATTTACATCATATGTAATAAATAAAAACATGATATGAAATTGTATTTGTTATTATAAACATTTTGCATCCAATTTTAAAGTGGCAAGATTTGTTTTAAAGGTTAACAGATTATAACATGTATCCCACACCGAAGATGAAGGGATATAGTTTTGGCATTGTCCATCCGTTCGTCTGTCACAAACTTTTAAGGGCTATATCTCAGAAACTATACAAGATATCAACATGAGCTTCAAGGGTGTATCGATATCAATGAGGAGAGGTGCCATGCACAAGAACCATAACCCGACACTTTCCTCAAGTATTATTGCCAGTTGTTTTTTTTGGATGCAACTTTTCAGGGCTATATCTCAGATACGATACAAGATTACAACATGAAACTTCATAGGTGTATAGATATCGATATGGAAAAGTGCCATGCACAAGAACCATAACCCTACTCTTTCTTTAATAATTATTATTGCCCTTTGTAGTTTTTGTATGATGTAAATTTTCAGGGCTATCTCTCAAGATACTGTACATGATTTCAACATGCAACTTAATGGTTATATATATATATATGTATATGTATATCAATGAGGAGAATTGGAATGCATAAAAACAATAACCCTACACTTTGTTACTTAACAGTTATTGCCCTGTTTATCCACTTGCATGTGGTTGTGTCAAAAAAGAAAATCATGCTTATATTGCCCTTTTTTTGTTGTTAGGATTCTAATATACATCAAGGGATTTGCACCAATCCATACAAAAAAATTGGCGGGAATATCAATCCAATGAATTTGCTTGTTGGTTATTGCATCGAGTCTAGTATATGTTCTGTACTTTATTTGGATTAAGTAATGCTATGTTTATTTAACATACGTGTGATTGTTTTGCAAATTCTGTTGTAAAACATGATCGGATTGTTTAGCAACTTCGGTTCAGTAAGAATATAAGTTAACAATTTGGAAAGTTTTTACTCCTTTAATCCAAACGACGTAAAACAAAAACAGTCCTGTCTGGCAGTTATGATTGAAAAATGAATTGTATCTTTTGTATCAAAAATAAAACCAGCTGCTATTCTATATTACACATTAAAATGAGAAGCATTACAACAACAACCACACAATATAAAAACAAAACATTTTGACAGATCATTTGAAATTTTGTCTCAATTTCCAAACGCCAAGGTCCTCCTTCCTTTCAAAATCACAGATGCTGCGTAACAAAGCCCTGAATTTAGCGGAATTCTCGGGCGGCAGTTTCGACCCGAACTCGTCCAACAGTTCCTGAGTGGTAGCCTGACCAAACTTGGAACACTCAAACAAGATGAACTCTCGCAAGCGCTTAATCAGTTCAAACGAGCTTGTGTCAGAAACAAACGCTTCCCCAATATCGTCTTCACCATCCCCTTCGACCTCTTTTGCGAATACCTCGTTTCGCACTCGCATCTTGCTTAACAGGTCGGTAGAGGAAACGGCAGATTGAATGGTGCCCATTCCGAGGTTGGTTTGCACGCTGCCAGCCAGGGAACCATCAAAATGCTGCTTCTCTTCAACTTCCTTGTCATCCTGAAAGAGTGCAGAACATATTGTGTGGGTGTTTTTAATTCTTAGCACACATACTGGTACATGTATGCTGCTTATACGTCTTTGCAAAGACGTGTGTATAATGTTGTGGATTTGGCGTGACGTCCCCCACAGCGCAAACGTTCCCGTTCTGAAGACATCATCATTATTGTTATTGTTGTTTGTTATTAAACAAAGTTTATAATTGTAAGTTGTATATAAAAACGTTAGTTAAAGGTCGAACCTGGATTATGCTATTTGTCTTATTTCACAACCAAATTACCGTTATACGATCGCCGACAACAGTTGTAAAAGTACCTGTACCATGAATTTCTTACCTGAACACTGTCAGTGGAAGTTTTCTGAACTGCTGTTTGAGCAAGCACAGAACTTTTCTTCTGGCCAAATCTGGGTCTGCAAGTTAACAAAAATATACGCACATGAGGGCAACCATTATAAAATTATAAAAACATGAGTTATGATTCTTGTGCATTGCATTTCCCCTCATCTATCTATAAAATTATAAGTTGATACCTCATATAGTATGCAAGATATGCGGAAAAAATATAAATGTTATTATTTAATAAATTAACAAAGGCTAATCACTCTCAAANATGCTCAACGATGTCATCAGTGCAAACTATATAGAATCTGCTAAAAGTGAAATCACAAAATCAAAACTAGGCCTAGTCTTACTTCTTTCCACCGTGTTGCCCAGTCCAAGTTGGTACGCCAGCAGTTGCTGGGAGACAGTGCGACCTTGACCTCTTGAGGGCATTGCTGGCCTCCCTAGCAACCTTGTCAGCTTCAGCCTCTACTATCACATAGTCTGGCTTGCCTGGCTCCATTATCTGGTCATGCTTCAGCGCGCCTTGTATGTCTGAAAACACGGGGGGAAAATGTTTAAGTAAATTTAAAATATAAATTTATATAATTAATATGACCCCCGGTGTGGCCAGTTTTAACCCTAGGGACATGATTTCAACAAATTGTGTATAGGACCACAATACAATGTTACATATTAAATATTAAATCTCCTGGCCTTGTGGTTTACCACTTAAACATTTTTGTGCTTTTCTAATCTTTAAAAACTTGTGACTCACAGGGTGTGGACATTGTTTACCCTAGGGTAATAATGTAAAAAACCTTTGTAGAGGACTACTATAAGATGTTACATACCAAATATAAAACCTACCACCCTTGTGGTTTCGGAGAAGTTATTTTGCTAACAGTTTATGTAAATAATCACAAAGTCAGAGAAAGTCTAAGTTAAAAAGAAAAGCATAACTTTTTAGTTGTTAACACATGATCAAAAAAAATGGTTTGTGTACATCATAAGAAACAATAACTGCAATATAGAATGTTGAAAGTTGAGAAAATCAGGAGAAAACCTGAATAAAAATTTCAAACTAAGGACAGACGTACATGGTGACTCCAGTATTACACCTTTACTTCGTAACGGGCAGTATAAAAAACCTTAACTATGCCAGGATTGTTGTATTTTAGAAGAAATTATTTTTTTTAAGAGACATGAAAGTAAAGCAACAAATAATTAGCCTTCACAGTTTACCGGTACAAAAAAAGTTGTACTGATTTAGTAAGCAGGTAAAATACAAATAAAATAGTTTCCTCCTTTTAAAAACCCCTGCACACATGGCTGTTTGTTTCTTTATTGGATATTTTGCTGTTTTCAAAAGTATTTCACTCGTACCACGCGGTCAGTTAACGGACAATTTTTCTGGGACAGCTGGTTTATCAGTCGAAAGTGCACACACTTTGCCAGTAACTGCCCAACATTAATATGAGGTAGGGAGAGAATGGCCTTAACCCTTTGCATGCTGGGAAATTTGTCATCTGCTAAAATGTCGTCTGCTGAATTTCTAAAATTAGCATTTTCTTTGATTTTTTTCAAATAATACTATCAGAATAGCAAACAGTTTGGATCCTGATGAGACGCCACGTTCTGTGGCGTCTCATCTGGATCCAAACTGTTTGCAAAGGTCTTCAAAATCCGGTTCCAGCGCTCAAAGGGTTAAAAAACACATTTACATAACCTTTCGTTT
>VMBQ01001138.1:96283-119095 GCA_007657795.1 Dreissena rostriformis | reverse complement strand
CAAACCCGCAATCCTTGGATTTGTAGTCAGGCGCTCTACTATGGGAAACATGTCACGAAGTATTAACAAATGATCAGCCACTACAATGCCTCCCATGTGCAGTACCTGTTTTCTTGAAGAGTTTCTTCAGCACATAGTTGTCCATATCTTCGTGCTCCTGATCTGTGATCGCCCGGGGAGACTCCGAGGTTGGCTTGTAAGTTCGAACCTTCGACAGGTGGGGAATGCGCTCACCTTCAAATCCTGTAAGACAGAAGTGACAATAAATTAATGGTTGTCTGATGGCTTGCAGATTTCCCATGCCTTCAAACCCTGAAACAGTGTTACTATGAACTGAAGCCTCTCTGATGGATTTATAGTCAACAACTTGGGTTAATTTATGACAACATTATTTACATTTAATTCTCTTTTTTTTTCTCAAAGAATAAAGTCATGGCTCTTTAACTTTATCAGTAAATGATTCAGTAAACATTCGTGTTTCTTCTATTTTATCAACACACCATTTAAAACACAAGTCGCCTAAAACTAAACAAAACCTGCAGACACTGATTCTAATGAACCACATACTGACCAAAACCACTATAAACCAAAACTACAATAAAAATATACATTTCCACAATAAAATGCAGAGTTTATGATTTGTTCAATGCAGACTTACTGGCATCTTTTCTTTTATGCTTCTTCCGCTTCTTGTTCACGCCCTTGTTTTCCTCTTCACTCTTTCTTCGTTTTGAAACATCCCCATCTTTCTCTGAGGTAGATTTTCCTGACAATCTTGTAGCGGCAGAATGACTGAGATCAGTTCTTGAGATGGACTTTTCACTCACAGCACCATTGTTCAAACTCTCTGAACTTGGCTTTTTCTTGATCTTAAAATGCTTAAGCCTGTCTCTGTCACTTACACTACCAGCTGAATGAGAGACAGTCAAACCTGAGGCACCTGAGTTTGTATTACTGTTGGAAGTACTTGAAGACAGAACTGTGCCACTCTTTGACTCAGAATCTAAGTTTTCTCCAGTCTTCTCGACTGATTTCATAAAGCGGTCTATTTTGTCCTGTTCCATTCTCCTGCTCAGTTGTCGCGCCATTTCCTTCATCCTCTTAATTTCCTCATCATCAAAGTTAAGTGTAGCCTGAGTTTCACGTTCCACCTTGTCATAATCCGGGCTCTCTGAACGCTCTTCCTTCTCTTTCTCTTTTGCCTCCTTGAGTCTGGAATAGAAAGGGAACAGAAATAAAAACAATTAATAATAATACAGAATAATGAATCAAAGCTGTTGCAAAATGAGTAGAGGAAGTTATAAAGTCAAGCAAACGTCCTGAAAAGTTAACCATTTAATATATAGCAGGTACTAAATCCTAGACCTGGTACTGCCCGTTTTCAATAAATACTGCAAAGCTCGTACACCTTGTTCTCACCTGACCATATTCATTTTGCACTTTCTATTCTGGAGCACTATTTCAAACACACATTATTTCCCTTACACAAATATTCTGATCTTTGTTCAATAGCTATTTCAAACAATGTCTGCATTATAAAAGTGCTATTTATTCTGGGATACATATAAGATACTCCACATTTGTTTTGACTGGTACCAACAACTACACAAACTTGGTAACCATACCTGTCAAAAGTGTTCACTTTCTTGACTAGTTTCACAGTGACGTCTGACCCAGTGCCAGCAAAGATGGCCGCCGTCTCTGTCTCCCCCTTGTCATCGCTGGCTGCCAGACTGAACAGCTCATACAGGTCGTTGGTCTTGAAGAGACGACGCTGCTTGGGGTCCTTGAGCACTCGGTTGGTCAAGAACTGCTTGAAGATTTGCCTACAACATTTACATGCACAGGAATGATGTCAATACTTGGGCTAGAGGGAGGTTAAATGCCAAATAATAGATGTCAGTCCAAGTCTTGCCATAAAATGCATCATGTGTTATATGTTGCGGGACAAATTCTTAATTAGTAAATGACCTTGAGGCAAATCATAATACTATAGATGTCATTAGTTTGTGACTAACTGATTCATGTGTAATGCAAGATTTGTTGCCTACCATGGTTTGTGGCAGTGAAGATGACATTTCTTCATTAAAACCATCAATATGAAACATAAATTACGTCTGAAACACCTTTGAAATAAGTCTTTTGTTAACACAATTTTACATGTCTGCTATTTTGTGTCTGCTATTCTTGGCACAGATGTCAGACCTTTAACAATTTTTCTTCTGTAAAACAAGAGGGCAATGGTTGCTATCAGTCCCCCACTTGACCTTAACAAGAACTGCTGATGTACTAATGTAATGGTGCTAAACAAAACCTGAATGCAGCTTTGGAAGTTAGAAACATGAACATACATTTGTAACTTAGTTATTATAAACTGTTGAAATAATTTCTTACACAGTTCAATTACAATTATAAAATGTTTATTTAAAAAATTATTAGAGTCATACGACTTCAAATTGTGACTATTAACTGACCCTACTCTCTATGGAATTATTCTTAAACCAGTGAGCATTCTAAGAAGATTGAAGTTTTCACTATAACCATGTAACAAAAACTATACTGCCTTGACAGAGCCATGTTATTTCATACTCTTGTGACTTAATAATGGGGAACATATTCTGTACACATACCTGTGGTATATCTTCTCCTCAATGGTGCCAGTGGTCACCAGCCTGTAGATGGTGACCTGGCGTTTCTGGCCTATCCGCCAGGCTCGCTCCCTCGCCTGCATGTCAGTGCTGGGGTTCCAGTCCGGGTCGTAAATGATGATCCGGTTTGCACCCACCAGGTTGATACCCAGTCCACCTACACGCGTTGTCAGCAGGAACAGATAGATGCTTTCATCCTGAAGTGTCCAATAAAACAAAGTTAAGTTTTTTCTAATTGTTTTTAAGATATGCTGTAAGATTCCAGAAAAGCAGGTTTTGAAGATGCTCATGAATTGAATCAAATACTTTTTGGTATATACAAGAAAATTGACTAAACAAGTTTGTTTGCAAACTGAGACATGTATGTATTCTAGCAAGGAATCATTTAGAATACCAGTCTTATGTAAGGAACCCTGTCTTATTTATATGTATGTTTACAAAACCATTTTATACACACGGTACAAACGTTAATGCACATACTTTTTGATAATCATCAAAACTCAAGATGCCTTGAAAACAATGAATGTGAGGGAAAAAGACAAGTAGACTCACCGTGTTGTATCTCTGCACAAGAGGCTGTCTAGAAGATATGCCCGTGCCTCCGTCCATCCGCACATAGCTGTAGCCCTTTTCCTGTACATACTTCTCCAGGACATCCAACATCTGCAATATACATGTGGTAAACTTGTGTAAGTCAGATATTTTTTTCCATTCATACTTCAAGATAAGATTCACAATGTCTTTAACCATTAATAAAATTACATTTGTCTGACATTTTCATCAAAAAACTTTGTAATGTTACATACATTACACACATTTGATATGTAGGCGTGGCTATAAGGACCCTAACATATTGACAGTCATAATTTCAAATATTTCTCTACTAGATAAATTGTACTTGTGTTTACCATATTGACATTTAAGACAATAATCATTTAAGCAATATATGGATTCAGTAATAAACAATATTGGTTGTTTGTTGTTCTTACGGATGATGATGGATAAAGTAAGTCAGGGCACCTTTTCTGTCTAAATTGGGAGACACTTACATGTCAATTATCTATGAACAAATCATCAAATACAGTACATTGACACCTTTGTAAACTGACCGACAATTCAGTAGCAAAAGACACTGATACCCTACTGTATGCTTTCAAAATAATCAAAATATTAATGCATGACAGCTGTTATCAAAACATTGACATACAAACAACATGTGTCTGCACAAAAAGTTAAAAAAAAAATTAAATAAGAAATTTTGAATTTTAATATGTGGCTGATTTTCATTCCCATCCCTATTAAAAAGCTCGAGCGATCCAATGTTACTCTGTTTGCAATCTCATCCTACCATACAAAGCAAACTACACACTCGCCTGTTTGCTCTGTGTGAACAGTAAAGCCCTGTGTCCCTGCTTCTTCCAGAGTTTGAGCAGGGCATCCACCACAATCATCTTGCCTGCGCGCCTCCAGTACCCGTACTCCAGCGCCGGGTCAGCGCCACTGTTGTCTCCCTTGAATACTCGAGGCCCGCCTGTTGCCAGGTCTGGGTGGTTGCAGATTTTGCGGAGTTGAATCAATCCCGAGAACACCTGTAGCATAGTAGCATTCATGTATGATCCATGACTTAATAGTATTCATTTATGGCTTTGAAGAAACAAGCATTTCCAATGTACCATTTCATTTCATGTATTGCTTTGAATAAAGAAGTGCTTGTAATTGATACAGGGACAGGTCATTCAAGAATGTACATCAGATTAACAGTGTTAAATGTCTTTTACCTTTCTCATGTGGCATATACATATAACATGTACATTTACATGGGCTAATACCTTGCAGATAACAAGATTTTAAAAGACCGCTTAGTAAAATTTCTAATTGAATAACCTTAATTTAATACATTATATTTAACAGCAGAAAATGTGCATGTCTAGTTTACCAGCAATCTTCCCCTGAGTATTTCGCTGCATTCCCTTGAGGCCAGGTACTCCTCATATACCTCCCTCTGGTCCTTGGACAGCCGACAAAACAGCACCTACCACACACAGATAGGGCATTGGTAGGGTAGGTACATGGCTTTACATGCAGCAGAATTCAGCTTCAGCAAATGACATTTATTCATTATGATGGTGTACTATAAACAAGTGTTCTGTCAATTTCCCTTATGTAGTCAACATAAAAAGGAGGCAAATTATATGAATTGCGATTTGATGGAAAATGCATTTCAACATTAGCGAGGTCAGATTTTTCATTATGTATATTTACATTGATAACCTCAATACCTACATTGTTGAAACTAGAGGAGACATAGTATTGCATAGGTTCTGAATGTTACAGATAAATTATTTCAATTAATTTGTCTATTTATTCAAGCAAAACATAAATTTAACACAATTTTGAAGCTCACAGTAATACATGTATCTTTAAAATGTACCTGTTCGTTCTTTCCTGGCAGATTGACAGCCATCTTTACATCTGCTTTCATCCTTCGTAACAGGTACGGGTTGATGGTGTCTCGAAGAACGCAGGCACATTTGTATGCAGCCTGTACCTGTTATATAGGAGTAATAATGTACAGAGACATTTGAAAATAAAACTCATTCCTGGGTCAAAAAATATTCCTTCAAAAATATTGTGTACAAATTAGATCGAATTGAAACTGTTTAAACAAATAAGAAACAATATTCTTGTAATTGATAAAACACCTTTCCATGGGTAACTTTGTGAAACTGCTATTACAATTTTTTTGATTACCAAACACAATAATAAAATCACTTGTTATCTTTTGAAAGCTGCAATTTCAAATTGATGCTTCTACAAATGTCACTCATTTTTAAATGAATTTACTAATATGAGCCATTCATCGCTCGTGGAAATCACGTATTTAGAAGTTTAAATATTTGATACAAAAGCGCACAAGTTTGGTTTGTGATTTCAAAACAAGCATTTGGCGATGTTTGTGATTTGTTTAAATATTAATTAATACATGAACAATAGTGGAGATGAATTGAATTTTTTTGGCACATCCCGGATCCCACAATAGTTTATATTGAAAACAAGAAGAAAATTGATCTGTTACCTTCAGAGAGCCGCCAATACAAATTGTTTATGCTAAGCTAAAACATAAGAAAAAATATCAAACATAATGATACCTGCACATCAGTGGCATTTGAGTAGCCCCCTTGAACAATGGGTACGGCCAAATGTTGCATGAAATCTGGCAGTGTGCCAAGTTTGCCAGGAAACACGAAATCCATTATGGACCACAACTCCTTCAAGTTGTTTTGGATGGGCGAACCAGACAAGATAATCCTATGTGGTGTCCGGAACTGAAATTTCATAAATTTTTCACTTTTCTTGATTGACATGACAATATCTAATAATTACAATTTAATACTTAACTTAAAAGCTTCAATATCAATACAACTGTAGTAAATTCAAATTCTTTTGCACGTTTTTCCAGGACATGAAAAGATCATAATCTACTTGCCACATGCAGGCACAAATCTCATTTACGACTGAACAAAATAAATACTAAAACAAAAAGAATGACGAGATAAGTATTCTCTCAAAACAATTTTACTCAAGAAAGACAGATCATCTGTTTACATTCACTGCCAATCATTGTTCATCATCTAACCAGTAACGAGTGACACTAACTTGTTTGCAGACGAGTGTGGCCTGGACATCAGGGTTGCGTATCTTGTGTCCCTCGTCAAGGATGATGTAGTGCCAGTTGTAGTGCAGCAGGGCCTCCTGTTGTATAACCAGCGTGCTGTACGAGGTCACTAGGATACCTCCACCACGCGCTATCAGTCGGATAAGCTCTGTCTGTGTAATAGATAACAGGACTATTATACCTAGTATGTAGCCGGCATTAATCGATACATGTTTATTGAGGAGCATTTTTTTTTAGGACCAATATCAGGCCTAAAACTGGACCCTTATTGCCCTGGTTAACATGAATATTTATCCCCCTAAATATTTCTTTAAAGTCCCCTTCTGGCTTCATGAAAGCTTAAATTTAAGAAAATATATAAAGCCAAACAAACAATTACTGAAGAGTCATTTGCAATAAAATATCCTAGCATTATTTTATTCAAACGAAAGAAGTTTATCATCTTAATTACCATATGAAGCAAACAAAACAATTTGAAGTATCCAGCTTTCCCCCCAAAGGTGAACAATGCACATGGGAACAAGTAGTAGATATAAGTATATTATGTTTTATCTTGTTAAAGAACAGCAAGAGAAACATATCAATTTACACTTCCAATTATTAAATATATCAATTTGCAACTTTAAATTAAATTACCAACCAATTTCCTTTAATAAGACATAAGTTAACTACAAACCATGCAAAACAATAAACTAAAATTCTCTAAGTAGTAACAAGGGGTCAGATATTCAGTAACAAAATATCAACTTACGTCTTTGCCCACGTACGAGCCCGAGCCATGCAGGACCGCTACCCTGACAGGCGGCCACCATGTGTGGAACTCCTTCACCCATTGGTGCATCACGGTGGCCGGACACACGATGATGGAAGGACCCAGGCCAGTGATACTTACATGGAGATACACAATTAGGTATTATTGCATATCAATCACATTTATATATGGGTTCATTTACATATTAGGCTTTAAATATGTAGTGTTTAAATATGAATTGTGCTTCTATGACAAATGACAATTATACATACTCATGTGTATCGTTGGAAAACATTAAGGTGAAGTTAAGTGATTTTTCTTCATTGTTGTATTGCCTGTCAGGTATCTCATGCAAATATGATCAAGGTTTCGTATCAGGTGTCAAACTGGTTAAGGAGTGCAATTGGTTTTAAAAGGAAATTTACAAGAAGTGCATTTTGAAGACATGTGAACTTGGGATGAATACTTACACTTCAAAAGATGCACTTTAACAGTTAAATGTCCATAACAAAGAGAGCATGAAATGAGCAGTCCTTTACAGGCAAACAGTGTTTACTATTAAACTAATGACTAGTACTACATAGACTATGTTCAAGAGACCTACTTGGAGGCCCTGTCCCTGAGTTTGGAGTACTTGAGGGCTGCCAGGAAGGCGATGGCCTGGATGGTTTTCCCCAGCCCCATCTCGTCTCCAACGATGCCACCCGCCTGCTGGCAATGTAACTCCCACAGCCATTTCACACAGGTCTTCTGATATCTATGGTTACACAGCAAAAAATTCACAATGTGAATTCTAGTCTCATTCCTCTGTTTATTTATGTGAATAGTGATTTGTAATAAATATCAACATTTGACTATTACATTGATATTTAGAATTATTTTTACAAAACTTATAATATCATTGATATATAGCTCCATTGACCAACTTGTATTTTTCTTCTTCAATAGGGAGAAAAGAAAACTGGTAAATAAGAATAAACTTCCTGTAAATCACATAAACAAGCTTATTGTAAATCACATATAATGATTTAAAATTCAGACATTAAAAATGCATTAATAACTCTCTAATAAAGACACAAGTGTATAACTCAATACGTATTTATAGACAATACAAGACAACAAGAGCCACTTGCTGCCTACTTGAACAATTTGCTCCATATTCTGCCCGGAACTTTGAGGCCGCCATCAAACTCCTCATCGTCTTCAGAGTCGCTCAGTCGACCCTCGGCTCGCAGACGCTGCTTGCTGATCTCATTGTCATTGAACTGCCTGCAACAATTATACAACAATTAACTCAACTTAAAGAACGTTCATGTACAATAATGGTAGTGTACCGGTAGCTCATACAGATACTATACTAGATTTATGAAAAGAACGACTGATAATGAAACAATCATTCGACTATATATCCACAGACCTACTTCACCTACTGACATTACAAAAACAAATTATGCCCTGCACTTCTTAAAAGTATATTATAGATAATTATATAAATATAAAGTTTCATGTTTATAACCAGAAAACTGAGTGGCCAGTTTACGACACAAAGTACACATGTACAATTGTGCAAGTATCAGAACTTTGCCAAAGTTAAAGAGCACAAACTCAGCAAAGAATTTTGCAACATACACACCAAAAATAATGCCTTGCACATCTACATAGTATAAACAAAGCATCCTGACAGACCAACAAAGAAATAAACCAAGTGACCGACCAACCAACAGACAAGGTGATTCCAGTATATCCCCACAAACTTTGTTTGATGGAGTATAATAATCAATTTGACAAGATCATATCTATTTACTTCATCCAGCAGAAAACAGTTAAGAATAAATCCTAATCTCCTTACTCCATTCTGTCCAGGTAGTATTCCTCAAGGCCATCATCCTTGTGAAGTCTAACAGCTTTGGCCCTTGGTGCTCTTTCAGTGTCACTGTCAGAATCTTCACTGTGACTGCGGTAGATTGGTCTGTTGAACTTCCGAGACCAGTTCTTTGAAGACTTCTTTTTGTTTTGCCTGGCAATATCTTAAAAATGCATAATAGAAAGCTACTTTACTTCAAATATAAGGGCTAACTAGTGCTTAATATGAAAACAAGCTCACACACTTTCTAAATCAATAAAGACACATTTTCCTATATTAAATTAAATTATAGATACACCATATCCACTCATCATGACAAGCATTTGATAATTTAGAAGAAACGTAGGAAATAAAATTAATATATTATTAAATATGTTAACATTAAAATAAACTTGAAAAAAATATTTATACCAAAATAACACACATATCCCCAAAGTAAATGTATGAGTTGTAATGATTTAATCTAAGCTATCTTATAAATAAAAGCACTTACTAGCTTCACTGGTTGACACAGTTATATTGCCATGATCAGAATCACTGTCACCAGTCTCATCTGCATTTTGGTTGCTAGGTAACCATTCGTCTCCATCACTCTGTAACTCCCCTTCAGACAAGTCATCTTCTTTTGCTGATGAGCAACTAGGCTTCCCCATGCTCATTTTATTCGGTTGCTCCACATTTAACTTGAAAATAATATATCAAGTTTGTTGCGATTGACTGATAACTATTGGAGTCATAGCAACCTTACTATGGAGAATTTTATCAATTACAATACTGTTTACAATATTTATTTTAGTAATGTTTTTTTTTAAATAAAAAGACAGAAAANAATAAGTATTTATAGGCAATACAAGACAACAACAGCCACTTGATGCCTACTTGAACAATTTGCTCCATATTCTGCCCGGAACTTTGAGGCCGCCATCAAACTCCTCATCGTCTTCAGAGTCGCTCAGTCGACCCTCGGCTCGCAGACGCTGCTTGCTGATCTCATTGTCGTTGAACTGCCTGCAACAATTATACAACAATTATACAACAATTAACTCAACTTAACCCTTTGCATGCTGGGTAATTTGTCGTCTGCTAAAATGTCGTCTGCTGAATTTCTAAAATTAGCATTTTCTTTGATTTTTTTCAAAGAATACTATCAGAATAGCAAACAGTTTGGATCCTGATGAGACGCCACGTTCTGTGGCGTCTCATCTGGATCCAAACTGTTTGCAAAAATCTTAAAAAACCGGTTCCAGCACTCAAAGGGTTAACGAACATTCATGTACAATAATGGCAGTATTTATCAAGAGAACAACTGATCATGACACAATCATGTGACTATATCCACAGACCTACTTCATCTTCATTTCAGTCATACATATAGAGGATATTTGTTGGATTCGGTGGATTATCGATTTTAATTCACGAGTGATCATAGAAATTAATATTTTCACGAGTGGCGCAGCCACGAGTAAAAATATATATTTTCTGTGATCACGAGTGATTTAAAATCGATAATCCACCGAATCCAACAAATTTTCTTTTTATTTCATGCTTTTTTCACAGTTTATATACATTGTTAAAGAGTTTAACTAAAGAATGTTGTTGGGATAATGACATCATTTCAAAGTAAACAGTGAAAATTATTGATAATTTTCACTGATAATTTTCATTGTTTGAAACAGTGAAATTATCAGTTTTAATTCACTGATATTTCTCTATAAACCACCGGAAAGCATTAAATAAAATAGCAAATTTCAAATAACATTTTCCATATGAAGATTGTCATTGTGGAATTTTGTAATTGCATACCATTTGTTGATAAAAATAAAAACATTAAATTCAGAATTATACATTCTGCTACCTGAAGACCCATTACAAAAGAATGCATTCATATTTCATTAGAACAGTGATTGGAAATGACAAATGCCGCTGCAATGGCTCTTTTATAGAAGGTGCAAAACTTGAGTTAAATTATTATCAAAATTGTGTTGTTCTATACTCCACATTGATTACACAAAAAGACAAAATGCTTCACGTTGATTTATTGAATCGATTGCCTAAGTTCAAGGGCACATAACTCATAATTAAAAAGTGTTCATACATAAAAATAACCTCTGGCACTTCCACAAAGTATAAACAACATTCTTATAATGCTTCATTTTGATACATGGAAAATTGTTTGCGACAGAAAGTACCCGTGAACAATAATGTAAGTATCCAAATTGGCCTAAATTCAAGCACACATAACTTTAAAGTATATCGTGACATAAACAAAAATAATGCCTAGCACTTCTAAATAGTTAATACAATATATCTATAAAAGTTCATATTGAGAACCAGAAAACTAAGTGAGTAGTTTACAACACAAAGTACACATATATATTTGTTAGAGTATCTGAAATTTGCCAACGTTTAAGGGCACATTACTCTGCAAAGAATTTCGCAATATACACACAAAAATAATATCTATGAAGTTCTATATTGATACGCAAGAACTGAGAGACTAGTCTGCAAAACAAAGGTCATACGTTCATCCTGACAAACCAACGAAGATACAAACCAAGTGACCAACCACTGACCGACAAGGTGATTCCAGTATCCCACCACAAACTTTGTTTGCAGGGGTATAATTATCAAATGGACTAGATCGTATCTATTTACTTCATCAAAGGTCGAACAGAAAACAGAAAAGAATGAATCCTAATCTCCTTACTCCATTCTGTCCAGGTAGTATTCCTCAAGGCCATCATCCTTGTGAAGTTTTACAGCTTTTGCCCTTGGTGCACTCTCAGTGTCACTGTCAGAATCTTCACTGTTACTGCGGTAAATTGGTCTGTTGAACTTCCGAGACCAGTTCTTTGAAGACTTCTTTTTCTTTTGCTTGGCAAGATCTTGAAAATGAATAACAGAATGCTACTTTACTTCAAATATAAGGGATAACTAGCACTTAACATAAAAACAAGCTAACAAACTTTATAAATCAATAGACAGACAATTTTTTCATACATTAACTATACACCATATCCTCTCATCTTGACAAGCATTTGATAATTTAAAAAAAAAACAACAGGTCAGAAAGTTTATATTTTATTAACCATGTCAACAGTTAAATAAACTTGAAAATAAAATGTATACCAAAATTGCACACACATGCCCAAATTACAGGTATTACTTGTAAATTTTAATCTAAGCTATCTAATAAATTTATAAATAAAGGCCCTTACTAGCTTCGCTTGTTGACACATATCTATTGCCATTATCAGAATCACTATCAGTCGCATCTGCATTTTGGTTGCTAGGTAACCATTCATCTCCATCACTCTGTAACTCCCCTTCAGACAAGTCATCTTCTTTCACTTCACATGGCATCTTAGATGATGATGAACAACTAGGCTTCTCCATGCTCATACTTTTCAGTTGCTGGACATTTAACTTGAAAATAATATATCAAGTTTGTTGTGATTTACTGATAACTATTGGAGTCATAGCCACACATACTATGGAGAATTTTATCAATTACAATACTGTTTACAATATTTATTTTTGTAATGTTATTTTAAATAAAAAGACAGAAAAAAACACATCATTTAATACTAGTTATGAATGGCAAACTGAACAGTTAAACAATCAAATCTCCTAACAAATCAAAGAAATTTACAACATACACTACATGTGAATCATTTCATTATTAACCTGTATTCAATTGATATTAGTATTTTCCTCTTTGGCACTACCATAATAATTGTATCATTCGAATCATTATTTAACTGTGATTTCTTAAACAGAAAAACAGAACTGAAATAGCAAATAATTTCCAGAAAATCTGTGACTAAAACTCTAACATTTAATTAGTTGTGTACCTGATTCTGCTGCTGATGTTGTTGCTGTACCACAGTCCCAAATGGAGTCATCTCACCTGTTTTGATTAGGAGGTCTCTAGTGTCATTTCCTGATGATCCTAAAACGCTCTTAAATCCTTGAAAACAAAATATAACGGATATATGGGTGACACATTAAGTTAGCTTAAAGTTAACACACTACAGGCTTATTACGTAAATTCGGACACTTTTGCTTGTTTCGTACCAATTTCTCAAGATAACTGTATCCATCTGTTCTGTTGAATGTTAAAAGTGGGGTTGAAATAAAATTATAGTACCTTTACCCAGACAATTTCCAAATAGAGATTAATAACAAAAAGAGAAAAATAAAAATAAACAGCAAACTACCGTACATAGATTTCTTGACATTTCTTCCTTTAATATTTTCCTGTATTTTCATTAAAAAAATTCACAAAAGTTCAATGAATGATTTTTCAAGGTACTGTTTTTATTTTCACCCAACCCCCATAATGTTATTTTTTCAATTTTTTACAATGACTATGAAAACAATAATGAGTAACTAAAACAACACCTTAATTATGTTGAAATAAGTCATATGCTTTGGAAACAGGTCTGTGCATCAAACAATACCCTAGAATTATTGCCATTGATCATACAAACACACTATTTTGCGGGAGTGCCTTGATTTAAGTAATGTCCAGATAACGTTCTTTGCCAGTATCTAATTACCGGTACATGTATCCATTAAAAGAACATGTGGGATACACAGATATATTTCTAAAATAAATAAATTACCTCTTTCATTTTCATCAAAAAGAGGAAGTTTTCCATCTAGTTTTGCTTGAATTGTCTTCTTCTTTTCTTCCAGATCTTTTAGTTCAGCAGCCTATACAATTAAAGGGCTATATTTCAATACATAATACAGGGCTTTTCACCCTTATATAACAGGGGCCTAAATTCGGCCCCTTCCCAATTAAAAATAAAAAAATAAAAAAAATTGATAGTTTTTTTTTATTTATTTTTTTACTTAAGACATATTGGGCAACTCCCAAATTGAAAGCAATGAGCTCAAATATGATTAAGAATGCACCACAATGTTTCTTTTAATACTTCTGCACAATGAAAAAGACGCTGTTTCACAAACTTTTAAAAACACGATCTTCCCAAAATGAGCAGTTATCACGCATGAAATTCCCTATTTGAAAGGCTAGGGCCTCTTCCCAATTTCCTGATGAAAAGCCCTGTAATAGTTTTTTTTAATTAATAACTTGCACTCGTTTTGAAAAGTTTACAGGCTTATGAAAGCAAACAATAAATCCAATAACATGTTCCTGGTCACAACATTAAAACTGGTCTTCCCACTTAAAAAACAACAACATGAACAACTTTTACATCTGTTAATGTTTTACCTTGGTTTCTTTCTGTTTCTGTGCTGACACCAATCTCCTGTTGGCACCACCAGTTGAAGCATTTCTCAGCCCTGATAATTGTGTGGTTAGTGATGCTAGCTCGTGTTTCATAGCCCTAAAAAAATATAAAAAAAATAGAAATGTTTGTTTCAAATTTGAAAGCTATTATTCTTGAATCATGATCTTATAACCTTTCTATGTAATACTTTGGCATAATAATTAAAACACTATATCATTTAAATTTTTTTTCAGAAAAGCAACTAATAAATTTGTATTGCATTATAAAAGATATTATGGAAGGTATGTTGCAAGCTTATAAATAATGAAACTATGGGAGTACCTTATATCATCATTTACTTTCTTTAAATCGTTCTTCAAGGATTCTTTCTTTGCCTTCTCCTCTTCTTTGGTGATTGCCTCATCAACCTGCTGCATGACACCTGAAGAAAAACAGTAACTTATTAAATGCTTTTTTTGCTTTCTCAAGCAGGTCGCTTGGGTCACAAAGAAAATGGATATTTACTTCATTTAGTTACAAAAGAGTGCTAGTTCAAAAATTGGTACATAATATTTGACTTTGTTTCTTAACATCTCTTGTTTTTAATGTAAATTATCACAGAGCCTGATGGTAACAAGATTTCACAAGTTTTCACACTTATTAACACAGACAGTAAGTAGTAAATATTTTCTGGCAAATAATACATACCCTGTTCCAAATCATCCTGGTTAAAGACGCCAATGTCAAGGCCTTTAAGATCTTCCATATCATCTGTGAAGTTTGCAGAAGGAATCAATCCCATATCAACATGGAACTTTGAGGGTGCTGAATCTGGCATGTTGCCAGATTTACTGTCACTGGGGTCATCTGCTTGATCCATAGTTATTGGTTTTATGTCCTATGTGATTGTAGGAACCGACAACTCAATCACCAATTAATCTTGAAAGATTCTGTTCTGAAAAAAGTGAACATAACTATAACCTGAATATACTAAATAATATGAGTTTAAATTATAGTATTTATAAATCATTTGCATAAATGCTTCTTGTTCTACATGTTTTATTTAACTTGGTCAATGATTAACAGAAATTCATAATTTGCAACTACCATACATGTTGTGCAGATACCTGCATTGGTCACATTTCTGTAAATTCCTTATGGTGATATAACAATACCTTCTAATACCAGTTTGGATTCTTTTGATGCATGGAGAAAAAATAATAGTAAATTGATTTCTTTTCCTTGAAGACTTGTAAGTATGAGTGAAAATAATTACTTTCAATGTTTTCTAAACCTAAGTTATATATAGTATAGCAAAGTAATAAGTGTAGAGTCAAAGGAATTCCCTGTGGTTGTAAAGAGCATCTTCTCTCAGAGTCAGCGTAATTCAATATGAAAAGGGGGAAAGAGGGATTTGCAAGAACATTTGAAAGGTAAATTTAAAAAACATTTAAGGTGGAATATCTTTTATAGATCCGTTGTGGTGGTTAATATCTGGCTTCAATCATTTGGGCTCATTTGTTTGCAAAACTTAAAAAAGAAATTGGTTTTCAAAATGTTGTTTTCCGGAATTTCCCTTTTTTTATGTCTGTAATTTCATCAATAATTGTCCAATAAGCTTTAAAATTAAAATGTCGAGAAAAATGAGTATAGACTACAATTAAATAAACCCAATTTATGCTGATTTTGAATTTTAAAAACTCAGTGGTTGTTGCTATAATAATATCCGAAATTTCTTTTCCGACAGTCATGCCATTTCCAGATTCTTAACTTATCTTTATTGTGACACATTTCAACACATACTCAATCGGTGTCTACAATGCGTAATCAACAAATACATGTTTCGTTTACCTTATATTTATTAACATGCTATAACATTTATTTTATTGAAATTGATCTTACTTGTTCCTTTTTGTGTGTTTCATAACATTGCGCAAATTATTAAATGTGAGTTAGTTGTGTGTAGCCTTCTTCACCCTTGCTAACCAACAATGGCGGAAGTGAAAAGCGACACTGACGTTTGCGTGATCAATCGTAGGCACTTACATTATTTTAAACCATTGTATGCAATAGTAGTACAAAATCTGAATATCTATTGATCTAAAACTGTGTCCACGACAAAAATATAATGGTAACAATACGCGCGCGAATTACGCGCTCACAAATGGCATAAGTGACAATTCAACTCAACAATAAAGACAACATGGCGTTTCGTCCCATCTAGTTTCGCACACATGTCATTTATTGACTAGTCAATTAATATTACGATACAGAGAACATTTCAAATAATTTGACAGGAAAAAGTGTTAAACATGATGAGATGAATTATTGCAAGCAAAAACTGGACCTCTTGGGTCAAGGTCGCAATTCAAGGTCATTATATAGGAAGTTTACCCACAACACTTTATTTCAAGCAACACCCTTTATCCATCATATTTATATATAGATTGTGTAATTACCTGAGACAGAGGTGCCAAGAATATCACGAAAATGGGTTGCTTGCAAGAATCGGCTTCTGTTTTCCAACATTAAGGACTAAGGTCAAATATGAAGGTAATCAACCGTTACTTTTGTTAAGCATGATGACCTTGTGAAATCCAACTGTTATGCAGAAGATCAGGGTCCCAAGACCCAAGGTCAAGTTTATTTAAAGTCTAAATTCATTCAAAAATGTTATTAATGATAAAATCTATCCTCAAGACTGGAGAGCATTCAGGCCACCTAGTTTAGATGGCAGAGTGCTGGAATACAAATCTGAGGATAACTAGTTTGTTACCAGGCCAGTCCACAGAACTTGACTTGTCATCAAATAATTTCAAAGGCCATTCCTTAATCCAAGTAGGGCTGTTAGATGTTAATGGAAAAACTATGCGTTGGATGTGTTTTTACTATTGGTAAAAATTCAAAAAAGTGTTAACAGTTTTGAACTTTGTCATGCACAAAGAGATTTTCAAACAAGTTTCAGAAAGAATTACATGATGCTACAGCCAAAGATGGTAGACCATAAACCATTATGATCCAAATTAAAATGGTGGCGGTGGTTAAGTGGATGAGGTGTCCGCCTTGCGATCAGGAGTTTGTGGGTTCGCTCCCTACTCGGGGAGCGTTCTCATTATTTCCTCCATAGACACCAAGTACTGGTTCTTCCCAGGAAACAGACCTGACAGTGTCCATATCTGCCTATAATAGGCCTTCCTGTAATAGTCAGCAATTGACTGTAGGAAGTACGAAGTAGAAGAAGATGAAAAATTTCCTTGATTATTCAGCATTTTTGCTCTACAGCATATAAAGTGGGTACCGGCAAACAGTACCATTACCAATCCGATTGTTAGATTCATTGGGAAGAAAATATTTCCTGTATAAGAGAAGATAATAAATTAAGAACAAAAGATTTCATTCAGTGCTCAGAATTAAGACTCCATTGTACGCAACATAATTGACCTGCATAATATGTCATATTGTCTTTGAGTATGACAATTTGTGAAAAGTGGTATACAAAAATCTAACCCCCTCAGGACCCTTCCTCCCTCCCTCCTTGACCCAACGTACCCCATGATCCCCAGGTCCCTTGAATGGTTGGTTTACAAAATGTAGGGTAGGTTGACACATGTGTGTGCCAATGTTCTTTGATACTCACAAATACTCACATATCCTCTTATGAAAGTAGGCCATTCATGGCCTCTTGATTCAGCTCTAAGTTTTCTTCTATTGTTGTGTACTGGGTTGGTGCTAGCCCAGTGCTTATATGTGCTCTATATTGATATTTAATATCTTGTGTGTTCCAAAACTTGTCTAAATTTTTCTCAAATGATACAACAGTTTTTCACTTTCTGAGGTAGGGAATTCCACATATCAACTACTCTGTTTTTGAAGGGGATCCTTATTAAATAACATCCCTTTCAGGGATGGAAACTAATTTTTTACTATTGGTTGCCCGCATGGGCAACCATCTTTCGTATTTTGGTTGCCCATCTAAAGAGTAACAAGCCCAGAAATATGTACATGTTGTGTCATGTGTATCTAATACATTCTTTAAATAAAATGATAGATAATTAAATTAGTGTTTTTCCCAGGCCCTTTTAGCGTGGCGCTCTACTACGCCGCCCTCCTGAATCGCCACTCTGCCCTTTTTCAAAAGCAAAACACGCCATGCGCACTTATCGATAACATATTTTTTGCCTTATGACCTAACTTCTTATATAGAGACCAAAGCAATAAAGTATGTTAATTAAAATTGTTTTGGTATACCCATAATTGCACAAAATATAAAAATCCTAATAAAATATATCCTGTGTTACCTGCAACATGTTGTCTTCATTGTTTCACACATGATTATGTGTAAGAAATGCAAGAAAGTAAGAAATGCATCTCTTCAACTAAAGGATAAATATTGTAATCACATTATAATTGATAAGTTAAAATAATTTATACAAGTATACCCATAGCTGTTATCATTGATAAGCAATTATCTATAACAGTATTTTTATAGCTAAAAAGGCACCACACGTATGACTGCCCTTTTTTTGCATAAACTGCGCATTAAAATGCCCTTTTTGAATTTACTGCGCCATGCCCCTCTGCTTTCCTGGGAAAAACACTAATTAAATAACATTGCTGACATGACACATGCACTTTTAATGCATAATGTATTATTATGAGCCAGAATTGAATCATTTCCTATGCCTAAATACTGAATATTATTTAACTCATTATTGATCCACGGTCGCCATTTTTATTCAATTTTTATTGCACTGAATTGTTTCAAGCTTAAAAAAAAGTAAGTTGCCCGTCCGGACTACCAACTTTTTAAATTGAGTTGCCGAGGCCAAAATCTACTTGCCCCGAGCTCATGGGCAACCACTAATTTCCAACCCTGCCTTTTGTCAAAATGTTTTAAGAAGAGAAAGTGTCTGTATGAAATATGAAATGACCAACTCAAATATCAGTGGCTTTATAACTTGTGAGTAAAGATGCTTATGGTACTTAAAGTAAGGCAACATTGCAAAACCTGTTTCTCTTATGCACATTGCTACATGAGGATTAAAAATGTCACTTTCAAATCTATGCATTGAAGAGGAATGTACCTTTAAAACATGATAACTAAGTAATGCTGCTTATAGAAAGTTGATCTTTGAAGAAAGTGATAACATTCCCAATTATTCTGAATACAACTCTAATTTCCCCAATTTGTTTATGTTTTGTGTTCATAATAGATCTTAAGTTTATAACAAGGTATTAGTATACAGCAATAGGAGAATGGCAGTGACAAGTTTGGAGTCCACAATCATTGATGGATCTATAAATTAAAATTATATTTGAGCCATATTATATTTGTTTTTTTTTTTATTAAAATTAGTCTCTTCTGAAAGAAAATCCAGTCTACTGTACGTGAAAAGTAGCATCCCTGTTCTGGGATGATACTTTACGCACTTGCATAAGCCCAAATTTTCCAGAGACAAGCTCATTCATATTCTATTGCAGTTGAAGTTTTAAATACAACATTATTATATTTTATAGTAGACAAGCTGTGGAGAACCGCACCTACAACAGAAAGGTATTTCAGAATGTAAAGCTGAAGTCAGTGTTTTGTATAACACATCAGTCAAGCAACACCATTGCTCTGACAGAGAGGAGACATTCTCTGATAAGATTTTAGTATAAACTTTAAATCATGGATACAAATGAAAACAATGTATTACTGGAACCCCAATACATTGACAATTTTAATCAGTCTTTGTGGAAGATGGACGGATGTCCGGTAGAAGTCATTCATCAACAGTCTTCCACAGATTCTGTGCCAAGTCAGACAATCCAGTGTCAGACCTGTTCACTGTGCTTTAGAGAAAATGAACAGATTGCCTTTGTTCAGCATATGCTGATCAAGCACCCTGGAGCTGTGTTTCCATGCCCAAAATGTGGCAATGCCATCAGTTGTCTGGGTGATTATGATAAGCATGGGAAGTGCTCGGCCAGCCACCGCCGCTTTCTCTGTGACTTGTGTGACATGACGTTCACACGCAAGGACACACGTAATAGACACAAAACAAGGAAACATGATGCTTCTAGGAGTAGGAGGTGTGTATTGCAACTGCTGTTGGTTAATTAATGATAACAAAGTTGTTAAACAAAATTAAATTTATTTATTTTGTTATTTATTTAGTAATTGACTAAAAATATTAAAGATTTGTTTCTTTTGCGTACTTATGACATCGGAACAAATCATGTTTGTTTTAAGTAAACTACAGCATCAGACTTCAGTAGGTAAAATTTATCAGAGAATACTTACAACAGAGCCGCGCATGTCTGTAAAGTATTGTCCCTTATAAGTGTGTGTAGACTCCCAGATTACCAGTTACTGCTGTATTCCATACAGGCTAATCAGGGATGACACTTTCTGCTTTAATGGATTTTTTATTTAAAGGAAGTCTATTCTACACGAATTCCAGTCCTCTGCACAGGTTAATCTAGGTTGATACTTAACCCTTTGAGCGCTGGAACCGGATTTTGAAGGCCTTTGCAAACAGTTTGGATCCAGATGAGACGCCACAGAACGTGGCATCTCATCAGGATCCAAACTGTTTGCTATTCTGATAGTATTTTTTGGAAAAAAATCGAAGAAAATGCTAATTTTAGAAATTTAGCAGACAACATTTTAGCAGATGACAAATTTCCCAGCATGCAAAGGGTTAAGTCACATGTATTAAGCCTAGTTTTCTCAGAGACAGGCTCAACTGTAAATGGATAAATTAATTTAGATAATCCACTAAGCAGATCTTAGTAATTTTTAATCTGTGAATTCTCCATTTCAATTCTACAGATAGCACTTATTATGATTATTTTATTTTATTTTAGGACAATAACAGCACCGTCGATCAGTCCTTTGAAGTCAGACTATGATTCCGAAATCATCCAAAATGCACCAAGAATGGAGTCAAAACGAGTGCCTGTTATCAAAGCACTGGCGTGGAGGCATAATGAATCGGATACTTCCCACAATACAGTACCAGAAACTGAACTGTTAGAAGAAAACTTAACAAGTGGAACTATAAGTAGTGGTAGATCTAGTATTCCAAAACTCAAGTCCTTGAAGATTAATTTAGCTTCAACTACACTTGATGTTCCTGAAAGTAATGTAGATTGTACTGAACTCAAATTTAGGGAAGAAAATGTTGAGAGCCAAACAGGGCCGGGTGACGTAGATGCTGGATTGAGTTCCTTACATGACATAGTAAGTTGTGTACTTTCAAAATTCATTCAAAAAGCATATTATTATTGTGGTGATGTTAGATTATTTTAAAATATGTGTCGTGTTCTGAGATAACTGGGCATAATGCTTGTGCGTAAATTGTCATCCCAGATTAACCTGTGCAGTCCGCACAGGCTAATCAGGGACGACAATTTCCGCTTTTATGGAATTTTTCGTTTAAATGATGTCTCTGCTTAGCGAAAATCCAGTTTAGGCGGAAAGTGTCGTCCGCACAGGCTAATCTGGGATGACACTTTACGCACAAGCATTTTGCCCAGTTTTCTCAGAGCACGCCACATATAATAGTAATGTATCGCAGTATGCATATTGGTAGAAGATTATGTTTGCAAAAGGAAACATTGCTTGGCTACCATATCATATGATGATCACTGATTAGTTTGTGTTTCTGAATAATGTGAACATTTACGTGTAAAATTAATGTCTTTTGATTAACTATCAAGTAGTTACACAAAAATCTTTTGCAGTTTACTTAAACAGAGGTAGCCTAAAATGCTTTTACATCTGTGTAAATATTTCAGACTTCTATCCATATAAGTATGTAGGATACCTTTGCTAAAAAAGCTTTGATATTTCAGTGTAGCTCGCTGGAGGGCTCTGGCTGTGACGTTCTGGTGATGATGGCAGACTCCCAGCGGTGTCGATGGTTTGGTACGCTGACTGGGAAGAGCTTTGCTAGTGAAAGATCGCAAGTCCTGCATCAGTTCTTTCAGTTTTGCAATGGTAAGATTTATTTATACCAAAATCTTCCCTAAGAAATTGATGGACTTTGACATTTTTTTTTTCATTCAAATTTGTTTGTTGTAATATTGAATTGACATGATACATCAGTATTACTGAAATTGTTGGAAGTCATTTGCAGACATAGTTAATATTGAATATATATAAATCAAAATTTTACCTCAATGAAATGCATAACAATCAGGTTTATGCCAACACGGACATGTTTACCTGTACTCTTATTTATGGCAGAACAAACAATTTTGTGTATGTGTATGAACAAATCTGCTCAAAACTGTAAACATTTCTCAACAGTGTACATGTCTTTTGTATTCTGATTTTTTATAAGCTAGACTATTCACAGAATTGTCAGAGCTGTTATACTCTCCCAAATGGTGGTTGAGGTAAACTTACAACATCTCCATTTCACAGTTTTTAACCCTTTGAGCGCTGGAACCGGATTTTGAAGGCCTTTGCAAACAGTTTGGATCCAGATGAGACGCCACAGAACGTGGCGTCTCATCAGGATCCAAACTGTTTGCTATTCTGATAGTATTCTTTGAAAAAAAATCAAAGAAAATGCTAATTTTAGAAATTTAGCAGACAACATTTTAGCAGACGACAAATTTCCCAGCATGCAAAGGGTTAA
>VMBQ01001138.1:76253-95632 GCA_007657795.1 Dreissena rostriformis | reverse complement strand
AATATTGCCCCCCCCCCCCCTTGGCCTTTATTGACATCACTGTTCTGTGGTTGCAATATTTACTATACCCCTCAAATACCTATTCAAATATTATTTTACTTGAATGCAATATATATTTAATTGCAGATCCTTGCAGAACACGTGTATCGAATGTTCCACAAAATGTCAGCCCAAGAAAAGTGAAGAGGAAAAGTGTGGCTACTGCCAGCAAGAAGCCCAAAAAAGTTAAAATTTTAGATACACATAAGCAACCGGAAGAGGCTGTTGTAATATCAGAAGAAACAAAAAGCAATCAATTTATATCTGAAATTCAGGATACAGAGGGTGTTAACAACAAAATAAATGATAACGGCATTGAAATTAAACTATCTAATGAGGGACACGAAAATTTGACTGATACTGAAGCCACAGACTTTGAAACGGCTGATGCAGATGATGATTACATTGATGGTATGAACTCTGATTTTGAGGATGATATAAAGACCAGTACGAAGAGGACTAAACAATCCAAAAAGCAAACCCCAATGAATAAAATTGGTACAGTTAAAGAAAGGGAGGATGGCAGGGCAAACTTTTTACACGGCATAATAGCTGATTTAAAGAAGTTTGAAAATGGCGACTTAGCTAATGTGGCTCGAATTATAAGGCAAAGGTTCAAATCAGGGCAGTGTAACGTATATACTGTGTCAGATTTAGACAAGGGGAACTACAAATGCAGCAAATGTGGGTATTGTTTCTTGTGGCAGAAACATTTGGACCTTCACCAAAATAAATATAAAGATTGCCAGCCAGGCGAAAAGTTTGGACTTTCCAGACAAGACATATTAAAAGAGGAAATCCAGTACTGTCATGAAGAAACTGGTGTAGTTGTCACAGCTACTCTGCAGGACTTACTAAAGTCTTCTAAGAATGATTGTATATGCAAAATATGTAATAAGAAAATGACTACGCCTTTTTCTCTGCAAAAACACATTGTTTCTCACAATAACAACCCGGTGTTCAAGTGTAACCTCTGCGGCCAATCATTTACAACTGACTTCTTATTGTCTGCACATCTGAAGGAGCATTTCCTGAAGCCATATGAGTGCATGAACTGTGATTGGAGATTTGATTGTGAGGAACTGTTAGCTAAACACCAGAACGGTGTCGCATGTAACTCAGACAATTCCAGAATCGGTGTATTAGTCGAGAACAGTTCCAAAGTCCGAAACGTAAACAAGTTCCAGTATAAATGCCCAGTGTGCACCAAGGTGATGGAAAGTTTACAGATGCTAGGAGCTCACGTCAACAAACAGCATCCGCATGAGAAGTGTGAATTTCAGTGTGAGATTTGCAATACCATAGTCTACGACGTTCACTGGTACAAGAAGCATATGGAACAGCATCAGAAAAAAACCTTCCAGTGCCCAGTATGTACACCCATTCAATATTTTGGAAGCTCCACTATCTGTTTTTCACGTGCACTTTTTGAGTATCAAATCGTCTGACGTGTAGGGAAAACTATCATATAAAAAGCGATTGAAATTCATTAAACTGAGTCCTTAGAACATCCTACTAGTATTAAAATAAAGTTATCATTCCAAAGCAAACAAATATTGATCAAATCCTGTTATCCAGAGCCTTTTATCTGAATACCCAAATATTTTTTTATCTTTATTTATCAGTCTATAAACAATTGTTTGTCATTCTGATTTATGGTTATGAAACAATCTAGGCAAATGACCTCATGGTTGAGTACCTACGCATCAGCACTTCAAATTGTTGTGATTAAACTGATCAACAGCAGTTAATCAAAAATAACATCTTTAACAAAAAATCTTTCTGCAGTTCTGTGATCGCCAATTCAAATCCAGGGCCATTTGTTCAAACCATTGCCGGGACCACAAAACCAAGATGAAGATGTTGATATGCAATGTCTGTGGCAAGACGTTCAATATGAAGCGCAAACTGGATGTCCATATGCGCATTCATACTGGAGAAAGTCCGTTTGCCTGCAAAGCTGAGGTACCAGTAATTGATTAGCTAGATGATTTACACATATTGAAATAGGTTTCAAAAAACAATAATCTGCAGTCAATGATGCTTCATTCTCCAGTAATATAAATTATCGTTTATAGAATTTCTTGAACTAGATTTGTGTTGCCATGTTCATATGCACAGATTGAATCATGAAGGCTGAACGTATGCTATGTCAGTACTGAATTTCATAATTTATCTTATATCTATATATCTTGTTAATGTTTCACTTTCATACCATAAAAAACAACCTTTATGAGCCTGGCTCTAGGAAAACGGGGTTCATATGAGTTAACCCTTTGCATGCTGGGAAATTTTTCGTCTGCTAAAATGTTGTCTGCTGAATTTCTAAAATAAGCATTTTCTTCGATTTTTTTTCAAAGAATACTATCAGAATAGCAAACAGTTTGGATCCTGATGAGATGCCACGTTCTGTGGCGTCTCATCTGGATCCAAACTGTTTGCAAAGGCCTTCAAAATCCGGTTCCAGCGCTCAAAGGGTTAAGTATTGTTCCAGATAAGAATGTGCAGTCCCCCTAGTTAATAAGGGACAACACTTTATACTGTGATTGTATATTTTGTTTCAAGAAAGTCTCTTCTTAGCGAAATCCAGTTTACTCACATGCATTAAGCCCTGTTTTCCCAGAGTGTGGCTCATATCTTAATATTTGCAGGGTTGCAACAAGGCATTTCGCAGTGCGCCTTTACTTGAGCAGCACAGTTGGACCCACAATTCTCATTCGTTCATATGTGACATATGTGGCCAGAGGTACAAGAATCCCAAGCACCTCGGTCATCATCGCCTGAGTCACACCCTCCAGTGGCGCTACCAGTGCACATTCTGTCCAGAGAAATATCACACGATCTTCAAGTTCAAAGGTCATCTCGTGCACAGCCACCCTGAGAAGAAAGAGGAAGCAGAGAAAATCTGGGGAATCAAGATTTACCAGTGCCAGTTTTGTAACAAACTGTACCACGACGGAGATAAGCTTAAGGAGCATGAGAATCGTCACCGAGGTGTGAAGCCTTTTGAATGCAGAATGTGCGGTAAATGCTTTGTGAGTCGAGAGAACCACCGGGTCCATGTGGACAATCACTTGGGATTGCGGGCATTGAAATGCAGCATATGTTCCAGGCGCTTTAAGAAACAGGAATTCTTGCAGTCACACATGAAGCGAGTGCATTCAGGGCAATGTGAGAAAGTGGACAGAACATCAGAGCATACAGAGGACGAAGCCGCGCTCAATCTTACCAGACGCACTTCATTTGAGATAATGGTGAATGACAGTCTGCAACCCTTGCCAGCAGTGCCCTATGTGCCTCGCATGGATACTGATACAATGAACCAGGATAAAATGATGTTTGTGGGCACTATTCAGAACCATAAAGACTTGAACATGTTGTCGGTCGAGAATGCATCAACTGCACTGGCCGATGTTTCGGCAGTTTGCAATTTAGCTTGGAATAGTTGAAGATTCAGAAGTAGTTTATAATTGAGTAATTTTACATTATTTTCTTTTGTATAGATTTGATATTCTGTCATCTTACAGTATATTCCATCATCATAATTGATATTCAAATATTGTTGTTTTGTTCTGCTATGTAATTGATACAATCAAGTATGACATGTATCACAATTACACAATTTAGATGCTTGGGTTATTTGTAAAATATTAAACATGATTACTCTGTACCTGTTAATAAATAATTAATTATGTATTGACATGTAAGTTGATTAAAAAATATACATTCTTCTGGGTTTAAACATGTTTGATTGGAAATTAAAATCACAATGATAAATGGTGTTCTATTAAAAAAATATGAGGAGTAAAAACTATCAAATATTGTTACATACAGTGCAGTAAAAGCATCAATCCATTTTGGTCAATAATGAAGAATTTGTTCTTTATTAAATCTTGTCATGTTGACGTTCAGACTGTCTTTTCCTAGATACACTTTCTCTTTTGTAATTAATTTGTAAACACAAATTCATTGACTAGATCTTAAAAGAATGTTCCAAAGCTGTTTGACGAGATATCTCATTAATCCATAAAATCAAACCCTGTTTTCGTAATTTTTATTGTTATTTGCAATATTTTATTAAATATTTTGCAATTTATAAGATTTGTATCTGTTTTTGTGGAAATTTAGGGTCTGCGCTCCCATAAAACANCAATAGCTAACAGACATCCTAGTATGGCGGGAACTTTAACAATATGCCATTTACAATCATGAAACTAAAATTGAAACTGGATTCATTCGCGGATAGAAGTCTGTGGTGGCCTATAGAGTGCCAACATTACAGTTCATATCCACTTAAGTGTCGTAATTATAAGAATTATATAGTATTTTCTGCATTTCAGATGTGTATGAACTATCTGGACAATTTTCACAACAGTTCTTACACTACTGAAATTCATATATTTTTATGTAATTTTTAAATGAAATATGTCTGTTAATGCAAGTTAAAAAGACCGACAAAATGAGACTCTGTCCGTGGCCTTGCTTTTAATGAATCATAATTATATGACATGTTCAGTGATATTCTTAGTAAAATGTATATGTGTATACTTTAACCATGTATGGTAAATTTCAAAAAAATGTTATGTATTTTTATTGACCACGAAAACAACAAAAGTTCACCTGTATGCACAACCTTCCTGTCTCTTTTAGCACGTTGAGCTCTGAGGAGCTGAAAGCCATTAATCCGCAATTAGGTTTGTGGTGACAAAGGCTTAATAGAAATTGTGGGCATTGGATGATTGAATGCTGCATTAGAATTAGGACCTATTTCAGTTTTGTAATCGCCAAGTTCCTGTGACTCGATATTTCCAGCATTTAGACATGTATAACTGCCTAGATTTACTGATTCTGTCACTGATGAGTCGTTTTTCAGGTAAAGGTTGTCGTCATTTGTGGAATTCTGTAGATTTGTGGAGCTAGATGGAAGGTACTGCAAACTAGAAGACTGGTAGCACAATTGTGGAGTGTCTAATGATGCTGACAATGGCATGAAATAGTCAGGAAGGGGCTGGTAAAAACTGCTGCTTCCAAACAACCTCCCAGACAGTGAATGCAGTCCATCAACAGCTTCTTGNCTTTCAGTGCGGGAACCGAATTTTGAAGGCCTTTGCAAACAGTTTGGATCCAGATGAGACGCCACAGAAGGTGGTGTCTCATCAGGATCCAAACTGTTTGCTATTCTGATAGTATTCTTTGGAAAAAAAATCGAAGAAAATGCTAATTTTTGAAATTTAGCAGATGACATTTTAGCAGACGACAAATTTCCCAGCATGCAAAGGGTTAAGACAAACTAGTGAACCCTTATATTTTGGTTAAATTAATGAACAATCAATGTTCAGATGTTTTTGAAATATTCAAACGTTGCATCATATTAGAAAGATTGAATCTGGTACACATAGATTGAATCTGGTACACATAGATTGAATCTGGTACACATAGATTAGATCTGGTACACATAGATTAAAAAAAAAAACATTATTAAGGAGATACCAGATTGTGCGTGGCGATGTCCTTGTTCTGTTGATGATCAGCTGCATTCTGGTTGCTAGGATACAGGTTCCCCATGGGAATAGCCAGTACCATCACGCTAGGTAACCCTGCCTGCTCAATAGACACTGTCGTCGTCTTCATGCTTCCTGCACTGTCTCTCAGTTCTGGACATATATCAAGTTGCTCTCCAGGTACTGTCATCTCCGTCGCCTTCTGACAAACTAATTCGTGACTCTGCAAATCACGTTTACAATGATTACAATACTGACTAAACAAGTTCTTGCCTGCGTGAGTTTTTTCATGCTGCCTCCTGTTGCTTCGATCATTAAATCCACTCCCACAAATCTTACATTTGAACTTTTTTAAATTCTTGTGTACGTCAACATGCCGATCCAAATCCTCTTTTTGCCCGAATCTCTTTGGACATGCATTGCACATATATATCTTGATATTCGAAGTTTCTTCGATTTCCTTCTGCTTTTCAGCATGAGTTCTAGCTAGATGATTCTTATATGAAATCAAGGACTTGAACTTCTCATTGCAATATGAGCATGACCAGCGATACTTTTCAATGTGGCCGATCCGATGGTGATTGAGTCGCCCGGGTTGCTTAAAGCCCCGGCCGCATATGTCACATATGTATGCATGCCCTTTCACATGAGTCCTTATATGCTGCTGCAAGTTGGGGTAGCTGCGGAATGTCTTGTCGCAATCCTGTAAACACAGTATACATTCTGGTCTTACATGTACTTGGTGATCATCTTATAGACAACAAACACAATTAGTGTTGTAAAACTATTAATTGACGCCGTAAAAAAAAGTAAAGTAAATTGAACACAGCTTAGTTGAATATGGTTCTCATTTCAAACCACAAAAAATAATAAAATAATTAATAATCGATGTACCATTCCGATGTATGACTATAATGATAATCAATCAATATACAATTATTTGTCCTTGTGATAAGTGGCTTCTAAACACTTTTGTCCTCATGGTTTAATTTCCATGCATTTGAATTCAAAATTTTTAATTATTGACCAATTAACAACAGTTAAGCAAAAATTAAATTTGTATAAAAACCGGCAGAAAGGTCCAGTGAACTGCACCATAATAAAACTGCATTAGTCAACAGTACATAATCATTTATGAAGATATGAACACAATTACAGCTTTGATAATTAAACTCTGGACGCTCTAACACAAATAATTATTACCAGTACATGCATTGTTATTATTATTATTCATTATTACATGCATAAACATTCATTGCAATTTAGTGGTTAACATAGTGTTCTCACAACTGAGACAGGAACATAACGGATATTTTAAACAAATTACCTTGACGGTGCATTGGAAGGGTTTTTCTCCTGTGTGTATTCTAGAATGGTTCTGCAATAAGGCTTTTATACCAAATTTCTTTCCACAAACCTGAAAATGTAAAATGAACTGTGTGCAAAACAAAGTCAGCATGTAATTGAAATAACAATTAGCAACGTAATCCTAATAACTGATTGCTTATTATGACCAAGATTCAAACTCAGCCTAGATATTATCCAGATTAACATTCTGACCAAGTTTCATCAAGATTGCATTTAAATGTGGCCTCTAGAGTGGTACCACTGGAAACCAGCTTAAAGTTCATGACAGACCACACACACAGCACTCAACGGACAACTTCGTGCTCAGGTGAGCTAAAAATGTAATTTTTTTGCTAGAAAAGGGGCCATAGGTCTGGTAGTGTCGAAAATATCAGAACCAAAATATGGAGATGTGCATGTTCACTTGTTGGTTGATATGTTTGCAAAGTTTCAATCCTATTGAACGAAAACTTTTTGAGTTTTGCAACAGAAAAAAGTGGAACAGGGCAGTAGGACGGACAAAGACAAATGTATATGCCTTTCTAAAACAGTGCGGGCATAAAAATGTGAACTCTTGTGTGGTAACGAGCTACAAGTTGATTCTTTATTAAACATGCCACACAACCAAAGACATCGGACATAGAGTGACCACAATAGCTCAGCATGAACACTTCATGCTAGGGACAACACTTTCCGCTGTTATATAATTTTTCGTTTAAAATAAGTCTCTAATAAATAAAATCCAATTTTGGTGGAAAGTGTTGTCCCTGATTTGCTAATGCGGACTGCACAGGCTAATCTTAGACAACACTTTACGCACATGAATTCAGCCCAGTTTTATCAGAGTGCCGCTCATATGGTTGTACCTCACACACAAATGGCTTCTCCTTGGTATGGGTCCTCATGTGCTTCTTCAGGTTGCTGGACTCCGTGCAGCTCTTGCCACATACCTGACACACACACCAGTCATTTTAATCCTTTGAGCGCTGGAACCGGATTTTGAAGGCCTTTGCAAACAGTTTGGATCCAGATGAGACGCCACAGAACGTGGCGTCTCATCAGGATCCAAACTGTTTGCTATTCTGATAGTATTCTTTGAAAAAAAATCAAAGAAAATGCTAATTTTAGAAATCAGCAGACAACATTTTAGCAGACGACAAATTTCCCAGCATGCAAAGGGTTAATCCATAACCAATCAGATACACACTTTGACGCATTTGTATTATCTTAGAAAATCAGATGAAATTTAAGACTTTTCTTACTAGATTAAAGTGTTTAAGGCTTCATTTCCAACCTTAAGGTACTGATGAGCAGCAAACAGCATAAAACCTGAACCGACAGCGAGTTGCTCGCAGGCTGTTCTGGTTTTATGCGGGTTGCATAAAGCCATTTCCGTTATGTTCTGAGCCAGAAAGGGTTAAGTGTTAGATAGAAAATCACAGATAGTTTTAATCTCTCGATATGTAGAATTTGTATATAAACAATTCTCTGTCTGATTTTCAATGTAATTTTCAAGAAAAGTACTTCATCACTCTATGCATACATACATATTTGAGATAACTACAGTAAGTAACTTTGTATACCACACATACGTTTCAATAACGGTAATATTAAGTTTTACAATTTCTTAAGTAAATGTATGCCATATTTTATTTCATAATCATAGACACAAGAAAACCAACATAGCAACTATAACAATCAAACAACCATTACTTCTTTACCCGACAGGTTTAAAGTTTAGCAATATGAAAATGCTCACATCACAATGGTATTTAGGTTCCTGATGAGTCTTCACGTGCCTCGAGAGATTGTCCTTGACCTTGAAGGAGTTCCCACAGATCCTGCACTTGTAAGGTTTGTCATCTGAGTGGAGGGCAGCCACATGTCGATCAAGACTTCCCTTGGATGTGAAGGCCTTGTCACAGAGAGTGCACTTGAATGGGCGGATACCTGCATGACGGTTCATGTGAAGGCTCAAAGCTGACCTACACATGATGAAAAGCAACAAGGTCATTTGGGGGAAATTTTTAACCTCTTTGGAATGTGTCCACTTGCCCATTTTTTCTGAAATGTTGGCACCTTCTTACAAAAGAAAATTAGCAATATTGTTAATAGCTATCATGTGTATATTTAATATGGTTAATAGCTATCATGTGTATATTTAATATGACGAGAAGTAAAAGCAGACCAGCAATAAAAAAGTTTTGTTATTTAAATCCTAGGTGATTGAATGAGACTCACTCACATCAGAAATTCATTAGATGTACACCCTTTTTATTAAAAGTCTTAGCAAAGTCCAGCTGCTCAACTCACTGTGTAGATGTACATTGCAGATTTACAATAATTGTATTATCTTTTTATTGTAAACAGACTACTCACAAATACATGTCATAATAGTCCAACTAAATTATTTATATCTATACAGTTACTTACATGCTGGGACTTGTGAATTCACACATCTTACAATTGTACTCAGTTTGGCATTTTCCTTCATGTTCATTAAGCTCAGACTGATTTGTGAACTTGCTGGTACATTTCAAGCAGCTGAACGGTTTCTCGTTATGACTTTTGATATGCCTTAGTAGACTGTCATGTCCCTTCAATGCCTTTCCACATATCTGACACACATGAGTTCCCCTTGTTAAATGGCTTACCATATGCCGCTTGAAACGTGATCGATTAACACTCTTATAATTACATATTTCACACGTATAAGGTACATCGGTCTGCCTCGAAACCATTTCACCATACTTGACAATAATTATTTTTCCATCAGCATTCTTATATTTAATTTCTTTAGAGTCAGTTTCTTCGCTGCTTTCTTCTTTTGACTTTTTGTCACAGTCTGGAAAGACGTGGTGATGAAGCTTCAACAGATTGCTGTGTGAAACCTCTAAGTTACATTTTTTACAGACAATCTCTCCCGATTCTGAATGTTCCATGTCATTTTCAATCTGATCCTGACCAGAGGCGTGGCTTATTTCCATATCAGAGTCTACATCGCTATCATACAGGTTAGCTACATCAATATCGTACAGGTGAGCTTCAGTTGTATGCTTTGCAAGCAGCTCTTCTGATCTAAAACACTGCTTGCACTTCGGACATATCTTATGTGTTTTCTTGAAGTTTTTATGACAAACATGTCGATCATAGGCTATAAAAGTGGCATAGAACTGCCTACAGGAACATTTGTAGCCAACTTTTACATCGTGCTCTTCATAAAAATGATCTCTAAGGCCCTTGGTAGACAAGAAAGTCTGGTCACATATTGTGCATCTACTTCCTTCCGCAACTAAAGTCTCCAAAGAGAGGAATTTCCAATTTTTTCCTTTAATGTATACTGAGTGTTCATCGCTAAATGGGGATGTTTTGTTAATGTCCTCATAGTCAACTCCCTCCGTCTGTGAGCCTTGGGCTGGTTGCACCTGTGTAATATTAAACTCGATTTTATGTTTGTTGTCACCCTCTGTGTCCATTTCATGTTCATGGCTAATATCTTCAGTTTCGGTAGATTCATCATTGTCATCATCACCATCATCATTGTTGACACAATTTGAGTCACCCATTTGTCCATCATCATTGCCGTTATCTTCATCGCCTACATGATCTGTAGGGCATTGTAAAACATTCTCACTTTTAACACTAAGAACTTTTACAACAATTTTACAATTTGCTCCAAAAGTTTCTGAATCTTCATTACTGACATTGAGGTTCTCTGCATCAAGGCAGTCCAATAATGGGTAAACCTTGTAATCGGATGAGCTATCAAACGTTCCATCTTGTTTTTGCACTTTCTTCCTCTGACCTGAAACAAAAAAAAGTTAAAGAAAATTACTGAAAATTCCAATATTTCATTACACATAATGATACTTTTATTAAATGTTGTTTTTATTGTTCATAGTTAAATCATTTACAAAAATTATATTAGTTAAATCCTTAACAAATATTATATTAATTTATGAATGCAATGATTGTGGAACAAAAGAGCAATGCATTGGTATGTAACGAATGTGTCAATCAATTTCTTATAAAGAGTCCCTAATTTACAGAATTACATATGCTTGTTACGCACTTAAGCAGTATTCTTTGAACTTGTTGTGTAACTGGATCCCACTTTTCACAAAGCCAACTGCATATTTGGACGCAACGTGGCCATCGAACCCTGTACAGAACACTAAGGTGTCAACACCATAGCTATCTAGGTTGAAACACTGAAATAAGAAAACATTTAACACTTATAGAGACAGACAAAGGAATGTCTACCATAAAATCATTACAAGAGAAATCAAGCAGATTTGATGTCAATTATTAAAATATCTCTATGTATACATATGGTTTCACTGCAACAACCATTTAATTAATTAATTAAAAAAACAACCATGATGTCATGATCAACATGACATACACATTTTTTTTGTAATTTAAATGAACAGTTATATGATAATTCATCTAGCAATACAATGATTTTTTTTTTAATCAAATTTACTGGCCAATAATACATTCAAGCTGTTCGCATTTGATTACTCCAAGAAATCATTATATCTAATAACCCGAATAAACATTAAATGCTCACTTTACTATTACCGTATTTAACATTGTACCAAATGCAAACATACTGGCCCCTATTTCGTGAAATTTCTTACGTCATTTTTAACAAAGATAACATTGATGAAAGACTTTAAGTGGTTGTCAGTAAGAAAAGTCCAGAAATCTCAGCACTAAGGTTATTTTTTACAATACAGCTCCATTATAAATATAAGTATGAGCGTCATTTCATGAGCATCAAAGTAAATGGCATTATGTCTTTCCAAAGAATCATACCAAGGATTTCAAGTCTTCCATCAGCTGCACAACAGGACTGAAAGCGCTACCTTCATCCTCGTCCAGTTCCATCATGGACTGGATTGATGAAATGGAAATTTATCAAAATGGATTGATTTGGATTTTGAGCCACTCAGCCAATAACTGAATGTGTCGAAAAATTATCCACAAGACTTAGTACTTTTTCTTGATGCTTTCAGAGCACTGGTTCTTTTTAATAACAACTTAATAAAACTTTCCCATTTAGTAAAATTTAAGCTATTAGAGTTGGCAAACTTGGCTTGCATATTGATCATTGTACACAAGTTATGTGCTGTTCCTTATGAGTATTATGATCAAAAGAGTTTAAGAGCTTTTATTTTAACTTCATTAGTTTATGTCTCAAAAATGTAGAAAATGTCCCCAAGTTTTCATAAGGGGTGAGAGAGTTTATCCTCGCCAGAAAACTGTTGTTTTTTTTTTTACTTCTTTCTTAACCCTACTGTTTGTATAGTAAGTAAGATATTTAAGCTGTAAAGTAATTATATATGCAAATTAAAATGAAGATGTTGTACAGTGAATATTATGCTTGCATAACAACATCTCAATCATCCTTGAGATATAAACGATTTTTCTATAGTCAGTAAAAGTAACCTTAAACTTGATCAAACACATACATGTGGCATCTATGGACATAAGGAATATATGTATCAAGTTTCCTTCCCTTTTTTCAATTTATTGGGTACAAACAATTCTTCAATATTTACTACAATTGAAAAGTGACCTTGACTTTGACCCTATACAACCTGATCGCAATCCCATGCTTGATTTGGATAAGAGGCAATTATGTGAGTAATTACTACATGTATACCAGTAGCTTAATTTGTTATTGGGTTACTGAGCAGAAACAGTTTATCTATATTTAGAAACAATGACATTGATCACATCTGCAATCTCAAATATAGCCTTGATGCAAGACATCTATGTATGTAGTTGCATGACAATAGCTCAAACTACAATGTGTTCTTTAGTTACTAAATGGAATCCATTTTTTATTTTTTAGTAACAGTGACAACGACCTTGACCTCATGCATGCCACGTGCAACCCTAGCAGGGTCTGGATATTAGGAATGTATATATTTTATTTCATTAAAAATTAACTTATATACTATTGAGTTAATATTGAGTTGCTTTAGAGTTATTAAGCAGAAAAAAAGCTTTGAATACAAGGTGTTAATGTAAGTTTCATTACAATTACTTAATTTCTTATCAAAATTAACTGGATTCCAATTTTTTTGTAACAGTGATATTGACCCTACCCATCCCATATTGAAATTCTTGATACAGTGTATGTAAATATCAAGTTTGATGAAAATATGCAACTTTGTTTGATGAGCATTAACCTGCATATATAACTCACAAAGTGTACACAGGCCATATGTCATGACTTATTTTAAATTAGAGTTATCAAACATTAGAATATCTTACGGAAAATGTTTAAAGTTTACATAAAATGATGTCTCATTTCTTTGAAAATCATAGTATTGACAATTGGTATCACTGAATTGAATTGAGCGATTTGAAATTGGAGCAAGTCGCTGGGGTGTAGTGCATATGGTGTCCGCCTAGTGATTGGGAGGTCACGGTTCGATCCCCACTGTTGGGGAGTTCTTTAGATCTACCCCAAAGACACCAAGTACTGGTTCAAGTCCCAGGATAAACTCAAGAGCATTTCAATAAGCCTTAGGCTTTCTATGCAATCGAGCTAAAATAAATAGGTTTAAACAGAAATAAAAGTTTTGGGGCATTAATTTGGACATTACCAATTGTGTGTCGGTAAAAACTCCCAATTGTCAAATATATATTTTTATGTTAATGACGAATTTAATTAATAAAACAAAATAGTAGAAATGCCCTGCTAAAAAATAAGAGCTGAAATGTTTTTTTATTAATTGGGTCGAAATGGCTTGATGTCGAATTGTCTGAAAGCAAGATTGTAGATTTTTCACTAGATATATTCAAATACATAGTGAACATCTGATTCGGAAATAAACTTATACTGTTGAAAAGCATGCTATACTGTTCATTTATTCAATGTAATTTCAATTAACCTTCGAAGACGAAAGTTAAGCAACACAAATTTCTGCGTACATATTTCAATGGCGTCTTTCCTACGCGATAATTATAAGTAAAAAATATTTTTCTGACCGCATGGTCATCAATAACGAGTTGCTGATTGTGAAAGCCGGCATTTGTTACATATCNGATTTATGTCTAAATCTATCAAGGTGAAACAATATATGAGATACAGCAAAATACACCAAAAATGCCAACATTTTCTTTTAAGAACATGTGACTGTAAAAAAGATAAAACAGGGTATGCACTTTTCATTGGAAATGAATCTATTAAGAAGTATTCAGCAAATCAGCTATCAATCAATATCCTTACCACAAAATAATGCACTCATCCCTGTTTTTGTCTTGGAGTGCTCATTTCTCTTGCTCTGAAAAGTTCATTTGACAGATTCTTATCGATGTCCATTCAAGTAATATTAGCATTTTGGTCACATAGCATAGTGAGACAATAGTACAATACTCGTAACCATGCGAAGCAATCTTCTTCAAATAGTTATATTCCACAACCTATACTGTCTTGATATATGTCTTTTCTTAATATCTACATCATAATCTATATCTTCAACACTTAAAGGGTGATTCTCAATAATAGATATTTCTAAAAATTAGTCTGCAAATAAAACATGCAAATACCAATGTGAAAACTGATATAAAAATTTAAGGTCACTTGCCTGATTTTATTTGCATTTACGCAAAGTGCACTTTTGCATTAAATTTGCTAAATTTCTACTTGTGTCAAAAGTAAATAAAATAATCAGTGATTCAAGGTGAACTAAATATAATCACTGAAACTGGTAAGTTTTTCGGTGGTGTGATAGCTTGAGTACATTAATCTACATTGAATGGAAACAAAAATTACAAATAAAAATGCATTACATTACATAAATGCCACATATTAGCGATTTAAAAAAATATAAGAAACATTATTTTGCCAAACTTGTTAAATGTGCTTATTATTATTTTCTCATATAAAACAAAACTGAAGGATATAGGTCACCATGTGTGAATTAAAAGTTTAGCAAATACCACATTTTGGTCTAATAAATTGCCGAAATTCGAGAATTAATTCACACAGTTTGAAGAAATGTTGTAGTTTTTTACGGTATTATAACTTTTTACAAAAAAAAAGAAACCAAAAAACATTCCCGACATTGTGTTCGTCGTAAATTACGACATTCAAGTCTTTTTCTACGTTGTTTAGTATTTCCATGTCATAATTTCCGAAAATATTTCAGGGGTAGGGTACTACCACTTCAATTGGCTGGTATGTTTTACAGGTTTAGTGTAACCTCTACTATACGGTATTGTTTTTGCGAAATCTCACTGCATGCGAACTTTTACGTGACTAAGATCATACAAGAAAATTGACAGAAAAATGACAGCTTTTTAACGTGATTATCGAACTGATTTCTCTGTTTAAACAACACTCACAAAGACAACCCCATGGACTTAAACGTTATGGATCCTGCCACGGCAGGACCCAGTCGTGTTGTTCGCGTGAACATGATGGAGGGGGTAGGGGCCAGGGTTATCCGCGGCCCGGAATGGAAATGGGGTAAACAGGATGGTGGTGAGGGGCACATCGGGACAGTGAGGAATTTCGAGAGCCCCGAGGAAGTGGTTGTCGTTTGGGACAACGGAACGGCTGCCAACTATCGGTGTGCTGGGGCGTATGATCTGAGAATACTTGACAGTGCTCCTACAGGTATGGTCCAATAATTGTGGTGTATCACAAGGCGTATTATAATTTATAGTCTTTCGCACTAGCTGTTTGTGTTATCGCTACGATGGTAGCAGGCTAATTCGACCCCAGGCTTTTTAGGCATAGGCTTAAAACCTTGGTTGATTCTGCTCTAAGCTTATTCAGCCCCAAATCAACGGCTTATTCGGCCCTGTCTTAAAGTATATGGTTGTTACTGGTTGAGTCGTGGGTTCTGTTTGATTCGTGGGTAGAGAAATCGCGTGAAATCACGCGATAGAACGTTTGCACATGATGCAGTTCGTTACAGAAAAATGTTTTGACACGGTCACCATTTTTTCCGATCAAAAATGCATCAAAAACAAGCAAATAGTGTAATTCATCATAAGTTGATAGGTCCCAGGGACTACCCTAGGCCTTAAAAATAGGGAGAAGTGACTTCTCCTTNCTATCAATACAAACGGTTATGGTCACTGTATTATCCCAGGAAAACAAACCTTCTCAACTCCTCTTTTTTGTTTTCCCACAGCGGGCCGTATTTATCATATCAAAGGCAGTTACCGCAATCGGATTCTTTACCCGCAAAAAAGACGCTATGACGTAAGAGGTAAAAAGCAACAACGCAGATTGATGGTTGTGTTTCCTTTTGCAACTCGAAACGACTGACTAGTGACTGTTGATTTTACTTCAAAAATGACCTTGGGAGTGAAATATACTGGCCGTTGGCCGTTATGGACAATTGACCGTTATTCTCAAGTGTAATATCAGGGACTACCCTAGGCCTTAAAAATAGGGAGAAGTGACTTCTCCATTTTTCTGAAACAGAGAGAAGTTTGGAAAATCAGGGAAAAGTGTGTGCGAATAATATCGACTTTAAGTTTTTCAAAAACAAAACATATTCATTTCACAACTTTTATTATTTCTATCATTATACATGTTTATTTGTAACAACAATAAGTTCTCAATAAAATCAACTTCATCATAACACATTTAAGTCATTTAAGTAATTTAAGATATGTACGGGTAGCACCTTTTCATCACATATTTATCGTCATTATATTATCATCATCCCTATGACTGCTTTTGTAAAAAAAAACACAATCTTAATGCATGGAACATCTAGTATCAAGTCCATCATCATCCAGTACAAACAACTCATATTTTCAAATTTAAGTACATCCTTTCATATTAATAAGTCCTTGTTACAAACTACTTTTACCTAATTTTGTATGGTAGTCTATTTACAATTTAAAGTGCGACAAACGCCTAAATTATGTCAGCCAAGTTCAAGCTTGCCGCCAACTAAAACCTTCATTTCACTACTGTTATTTTAATTAGCAGCCCAAATGCCCGCTGTATCAATGCCTTCTGTCACAGACAATTGGCTTTAATAAACCTACTGCACTAAACGGTCCCTACGGTATATTTATTATTAATTCTTGACGAAAAAATCGTGACAAGTTACTTAGCAGACTGATGATAAAAAGAGGGTGTTATCCTCGCGGATATTGTGCATTTCATGCATAGTTCAATTTGTAATCGAAACACACTTCCGAATTTTAATGTTAAAGCGATGTTCTAAACCGTTCTCATGTATATTTTGTTTACCCTTTGTTCGATCCGATTAAAAGTGCGCGAAAATTATGCGGGACGTGTCCACAAGTCACGTTATCCGCATTAAAAGCGAGGGTGTACTGATTTTTTGTATAAAACCTCAATGAAATACAGGAATCTGAGCGATGATAATTAAAAAAACATCTTAATGATTTATGTATGTACCCACAAATAAAACAATGTTCTAAATGGAAAATCATTGAGATGAAGTAATTGTTGGCATTACATCGATACAGTCATACTGAAACGTTAACTCGCATTTGTTCCAGACCCACGTGTCTTGTGTAATAAGAAGCAATGTGCACATATTAGCTAGAATTTCCACTGTGTAAATGTTGTTCGCGGAGTTGAACTGTTGAGTGTTTTGATTCGATTGATAACTACATTTTGAATAAGTTTTAATTACAATGAAGCGTTTTACGTATGGATATATCAAATTATGGATATAAGCATTGCGAACGGGTGAGTTAGTTTCCTTGTATATGGTTATGAATTAATATCTGACGAACTAAATTGCGAATCGACCGAAGAATGATTGTGTGTGAGTTTTTAAACACGAAACAAGTTAATAGTAGAACATACAAGTGTAAATCGTATATTCATATTTATGGTCGGTCATGTGTTGCACATGTAAACTTTTTGTGCATAAATACATACCCATTACGACGACTTACGACGTCAATTCATCGCTAAGGTAAACTACTGCATATATATTCATAATGCACACGTTCTCATTGGTTACTATCAATAAGAATGTACCGCTTAACTCCGCCTTCAAGGCGGAGTACCACTTGCGGTTTCAGAACAGACAATGATCAAAATTGTCGGCGAAATGACACTGGCTCGTCAATCAATTTATATCATGTAATCATGAGACAACTTACGGCACGTGCGGAGAGGCACGAGTGTGTTGTTATAGCAACCAGTTGCTTTGTCACGGTAATTAAGCAATCCGTGTGGGGGGGGGGTAAATTATGTAACCGTTAGATAAACAACAAACAATAAAATTGCTAATCGCCTGCGGGCGGTAGCACGCATTAGCAAAAATAATCGGGCGGCTTGATTTCGCTTTGCCGGTCTTGCTTACTTAAAAAATCAGGCGACTTGATATTCGCTTTTCTGGGCTCGTAGGGCAAAATCCCGGGCGTTAGAGCGAAATTATCGCTCTAATCGCCCGTAGGGTAGTCCCTGAATATAGATTGATTTTCGTTGGGGGGAGTCCTGAATGACCGTTGTCTGTAGTTGACTGCTAGGTCAGTTTTGACTGCTAGGTCAGTTTTGACTGTATATCAAATTGCGTGTCTTTTATGGAGAAATGCTCAAACAAAAACTTGATAAAAAAACATTATCAAACAAAAACTTGATAAAAAAACGTTATCAAACCAAAAGCGGAAGTTTTTAATTGACGCTTACAGCTAAAGAAAGGAAAATATTTATGTTTATTGTTTTAGATAAAGGCTGCTGGTTTCTCAATTTATATTTTCAGCATTAATCATAATTATATGACTTGTTATTTAACACAAAATGTCTTCGAACAATTTTCAAGTAGGGAAAGATGTAGAGCGACATAGCAAAATGCTGTGCCATGCTCCTGTTTCCTTTCCCCTGCTGCCCCACTCTACTTTCCATCACAAAAAATGTAAAATTGTTAAAAGTTTTGTATACTTTTGAAGATAATTAATGAGAAACAAAAACGCTGTGCTTTGAAAAAAACTATTAAGTGTGAGACTAGGAAAATGAAAATTGTAGTGAATGTCACCAGACTGACATGTCTGGCTTTTCAGACTGCTTGTTTACAGAAGCCTCCTGTACCTTTATGTGATCATAGATCTTTCCCTAGACATAACATAGTTTTTTTTTCAGTTTTGGGGGAAAGGGGTCGGGTCCCCTGAGAGGGTGAAAATTCGCGCGTAAAAGGGGAAAAAGGGGAAATTTCAATGCTTAGCAAGTAACAGTACAAAATCAAGTTTTAACACTATAATTCACCATACATAGAGAGAAAAACATTATTCCATCTCTTTTTCATCAACATGTTATGTTCATGTTCAAAGTTCATATGCTTTGTTAGTTGTTTATGAAATAAAATCATCGAGATATAATTATCATTAGACACTTCTTTCTAAAAAAAAAAAAAAAAAAAAAAAAAAAAAATTGGGATTTTTTTTCCAAATTTTGGGAAAAAAGTATACCTTTTGCCATTGGGAACATAGCCGTTATTCGGCTATAAAATCGGGCCAAAAAAA
>VMBQ01001138.1:46677-76235 GCA_007657795.1 Dreissena rostriformis | reverse complement strand
AAAAAAAAAATATATATTTTTTTTTAATAAAAAGATGTGTCTCATGATTATAATATCTCAATTCTATTTCAATTTAATCTTGCCAAACGTAATAAATTATGAAAAAAACAATGAATATAGTGCAAACATGGACAAATGTATTGTAATAATGAGAGAGTAAGTAAACAAATCCCCCAAAAAGGGAAACGCCGCGAAAATTCCCACGCGCACAATTTTTCCCCAAAGTGGAAAATCCCGCGTAAAATTTCCCCCACATAAGGTCTAAAGGCCCCTTCCCCCACAACCCAAAAAAACCCCTGTGAATGACCGTTGTCTGTAGTTGACCGTTATTCTGAGTTGACCGCTAGGTCAGTTTCGACTGTATATCAAATTGCGTGTCTTTTATGGAGAAATGCTCAAACAAAAACTTGATAAAAAAACATTATCAAACAAAAACTTGATAAAAAAACATTATCAAACCAAAAGCGGAAGTTTTTAATTGACGCTTACAGCTAAAGAAAGGAAAATATTTATGTTTATTGTTTTAGATAAAGGCCGCTTGTTTCTCAATTTATATTTTCAGCATTAATCATAATCATATGACTTGTTATTTAACACAAAATGTCTTCGAACAATTCTCAAGTAGGGAAAGATGTAGAGGGACATAGCAAAACCCCACTCTACTTCCCATCACAAAAAATATAAAATTCTTAAAAGTTTTGTATACTTTTGAAGATAATTAATGAGAAACAAAAACGCTGTGCTTTGAAAAAAAATATTATGAGTGAGACTAGGAAAATAATTGGATTAAGGAAAATTGTAGTAAATGTCACCAGACTGACATGTCTGGCTTTTCACACTGCTTGTTTACAGAAGCCTCCTGTACCTTTATGTGATCATAGATCTTTCCCTAGACACGTCATAATGTACATATCGTTTTCTTTCAGCTCGTAAGACATGTCACAGGGCTTGATTGGCTTGGCAGGCTTTTTAGCAGCCTTAGCAATATTTTCCAACTTTTCGATTCACAAAATTGAAGAAGGTAATTATAAAACAGTAAATGCGCTCAAGTATTTACTTATTTTCTGAAGTTATAACATTTTTAAGATACAATGTTCTAGTTTCTATAAGTAATATATTATGCCTTAAATATACACATGGACGTGTTTATTGCTGTTTTTTAATTTGTAATTGAGATGAATTAAAACAACTTGTGCTAGTCTCCTTAATGATATTTTCAGAATTCTCTTTGCTTTTTCAGGTCATGTTGGTGTTTATTATAGGGTGAGTGTCTGATATTTGACCAGCGTCATGTCAAAATGGGACTTATGCCATATGCAACCAGGGTTGATCCAGATCAGCCTGCACATCAGCCCAGTCTGGTCAGGAGCTTAGCTGTCTGCTAATGAGACCATGAAACATTGTCTGACAATAGCAGACAGGTTAGCTCCTGACCAGATGCATGAATTTATATTGCATAAGACCCATATTCGCATAACGCAGGTCTTCTGTCATTTTTCTAGTTAAGTTAAATTGAGTTAGTATGCACGATAGTGAGTATGCACAATGTTTATGTGTGTTAAATTGTAATATATTGATAAAAATATGTTACAATAATACAAAATAGGCAAGAACAATTATACATTGAAGACGAATTTCATAAAATGCAGCAAAGACAAGTAAGCGCTGGTTAAAGCCGATGCCGACACTTTTACTCGTATTTGTTAGGAAACAAAATTGTGTATCTGTGTCGTATGAACGAATCTGCACTAAAACTAAATTTAGATTCACATAGTACATGCTTGATATATATGCTGGCGAATTCGACTTCCAGCCATTTTCGATTTCAGATTTAAATATCTGGCTTATTTTGCATTTTTCGACACATGTTCTTAACTTTTATTTTAATTTATATTGAAATATATGTATAATAAGTTTATTTACACATTATATATAAATTCATAAATATTTGACAAAATTGTACAGTCTCACTTAAAAACCTGTTTATAACAATATTATATACCCGGTATTATAGAGCAGACATAGCTTATGTGGAACACTGGTATCACTAACCTTACTTTGAGGCGTAAAAAGGTCATTATTATTCTAATTAAAACTTATACAAATAATTTTTTTAAAGGGCATGACAATACATGAACATTTCATCTTTTGCATATCAGCCATAAACAAGTACATGTTTTACATGCTACACAGTTAATTAAACTATATATTATTAACCAGGTTTTCCGAAGGAAAAAACTGGTTATTAGATTGGCGAATGCGGGCGGGCTGGCGGGCGGGCAGGCGGAACAAGCTTGTCCGGGCCATAACTATGTCGTTCATTGTGAGATTTTAAAATCATTTGGCACATTTGTTTACCATCATTGGACGGTGTGTCGCGCGAAAGAATTACGTTGATATCTCCAAGGTCAAGGTCACACTTTGAGAAAATAGATTGAATTTTATTGAATTTGACACAAGGGGGGTAACTAGAGACAATCAGTAACAATGCTTATTTTGATTTGTCTCCCTTTATCAGACTTTTTTTTCAAATTGAAAACCTGGTTTTGTGACAATTTTGTCCATTGTTTTTATTGTACACTATTGAGTGTAAATACATAAGAAACTGTCGTTTGGACCTCATTTGACTTCTGTCACTCTTTTAATTAATAAGGATTGATAAAGGAAAGTATAAAGGTGTGGATAGAGAACAGACTTAAAAATGTTAAATACTTGTGAGTTATGAGAACTATGATAAGTTACGATAATGACATGATTTAGATTACTGAATAAACATTGTGAAATGTATACAAACCCGATGGAACCACAACCAATCAAGTAAGGTGTGAAATTTACATGTTGTTTGGCGGGTTTCAATTTAGAGCAATTTCGTTGATTGGTACTGATTAAATTGGTCGTAACTAGTGAGTGTAAAGACCATTGAAATATAGAAGGAAAAATTCAGGAGGGTTTTTACTGTATGTATTTTTGTTGTTTCATGTATTAAGCGTTGGAAGTTTTCGTGGTGTTGGTATTGGTGTCTAACCGCAACCAGATAGAACGGCATTACAATCTTATTTTTTTTGTAAAGAAGGCTAAGGGTAGCATGCATCGTTTAAAAACATCTTTTGTTTATACATGAAAAATTGGGCCTACTGGCCAAACTGCTAATTTTGGTTTCTTTTCTCACACACACATGCATGTAATTGAATATTTGCTCTTGTTTTTGTTCAGGGTGGTGCGCTGTTGAGCAGTGTGAGTTCTCCGGGCTACCACTTCATGGTTCCTTTCATCACATCATTTCGAAGTGTCCAGGTAGGTGTCCTGTCAACCTGCATTGTGCTTGGTGGTTATGAAAAAATGTGTTCAGTGAATGTGCATGCAGTCTGCACAGGCTAATCTGGGCTGATATTTTTCAGCTTTTATGGTAGAATTCAGTACCAAGAAAGTCTTTTCCAACTACAAAGCAAGTGTACAAAGAATGTGTTTTCCTGGATGAGCATGTGTGGATTGACCATTTTTATGCTGATCCATGTTGTCGCTCTACGGACATAGATTAATTCTGTTTATTCCTTGCATACATAGATTAATTCTGTTTATTCCTTGCATACATAGATTAATTCTGTTTATTCCATGCAATAAATGTTTCATATGCAACAACATATCAAGTTGTGAAAGATAGAGACAATGTTTTTATGTGTTCAACTCGAGGGTTGAACAGAAGACTGGTGTAACTCATATTAAATAAAGAGGGAGATACGACAGTTTTCCGTTCAGCCCTCGAACTGTTCTTTAAAGAGCATTACTGGTTATATACATATATATCATGAAATTGTGTGTTGCTTTTAAACAGTTTGCCTTGTTCATACGATTGTAGCATTTACATATAATACATAAAACAAGATTAAAGACTGTATTTTATTATTATTTTCAGACTACTTTGCAGACAGATGAGGTGAAAAATATTCCATGTGGTACAAGGTACATACCCTTACACTATACATGTCAAGATTCTCATGTTTATGGCCGTCAATCTTAACATCACATTTTGATTCAAAGAATTATCCATCACAAATAAGTCTTACTAAAAATGTTCATACACAGTGATGCATTCCATTTCTACGTCAGTAAGATAGCAGATGTAAGTAACAAGTGTTACTTATTGTAACAGAAGGAATTTTACCTTATTCCGGTGCATATGCGTTGCCAATAGCAACCCTGACTCAAAATGATTGTTATATCCACACATTCATTCCCTAGCGGTGGTGTCATAATCTACTTTGACCGAGTCGAGGTGGTGAACAAGCTGGACGTGAACTCAGTGCATCAGATCGTCAAGGACTATACAGCGGACTACGATCGTGTGCTCATCTACAACAAGATTCACCACGAGCTCAACCAGTTCTGCAGCGTTCACAACCTCCAGGAGGTCTACATTGATCTCTTTGGTGGGTAGTAGTAAATTAACCATTTCTCTGCTGTTTTTGCGTGTTTATAATACATGTACAGTCTAACCTGCCCCAGCGACCACCTTTGAATATCGATCCCCTGTCCATAAAGACAACATCGATTTCCTCACGAACAATTTCACTATATATTTTACCTGCGAATAACACCCACCTGCAAACAAGGACCAGCGACTGCCATTTATATTGCCAAAAGTCCATTTTGATAGTAATTTTAGAAATATGAATGATATTTTATATTTTTTTGTTCTATACTGGTTTCTGATCTTAATCTTAATGATTATATAATGACAGGTGATTATAGACATTATTCAATTAAAAATCTAGAAGCCAGATTAATCACCCGGCTTTTTCAGCTCTTATGAGTCGCTTTTATGCCGTTGGTATCTACTGATGAGCGAAGCTAAATTGATATAATTTTTTATTTTTTTTCCACCTGTCCGCATGATATTCACCCAAAACGGCATGTTTTGTCCAACATACATTGTTCTTCCTACAATCTTTGAATCTTCCAAAGATGATGTATTTCAATAAAATATATTCATTTTGAACTTTACCTACTTTTGCACTAAATCAGAAGGTCTAAATTCTTGGTAAACATTAAACATAAAATGGCATTTTTCGTCTAACATCAATAGTGCTTGCTACAAATATTTGATACTTGCACTGATGTTATGTATGAATACGCTGAACACATCTTCATCACACAATCTCATTGTTATGCCCCCTTTTAAAAAAAAAGGGGGGTATATTGTTTTTTTGGCCTGCCTGTCTGTCATTCTGTCCCAAAACTTTAACCTTGCTCATAAAATGAAAACATGGTTTGAGATCACAAGGTCAAAGGTCAAGGTCACTGTGACATTAACATTCGAAATAGAACCTTGTTTCTAAAATAGCTGCCATGCGGCTTCAAAGCCCAGTAGGGGGCATTGTGTTTCACCAACACAGCTCTTGTTGTTCTTAAGATTGGCCTACTCTTGGGCTAAGACTAGTTCAGAAGGTCTAAATTCTTGGTTGAGCCAAATTGAAAAATCACTTGCCATCAACTACGAACAAAAAAGCTTTTAGAATTCCTACCAAACTAAGCACATAATTTAATTTGACCTTGACATTGACTTAATTTTGGACTCGGGCTTATTCAAATTGGGCAATGAATCAATACTGACATTGCTTCCGCCATGGGCATCTGAGTTTATTGATAACAGCATCTTGTTTTTGTTCTGTTGTGTTGCCAAACTTTAAAATAACGCCCCAAACTCCCCACTCCCTACTTTTAAGAAGTGCCCTTCTACTAGTACTCTTAAGTTCTAACACTGAATGAAACACCTTATGATTTGAATGGTATACACATGTTTTCAGATCAAATTGATGAAAACCTCCGAACCTCTCTGCAAAAGGACCTGATAGAAAGTGCTCCTGGACTTACAGTGCAGGGTGTCCGTGTAACTAAGCCCAAAATACCCGAGCAGATCAGGAAAAATTATGAATTGATGTAAGAAATTATAGTTAAGGGGATAATTTTGGTTGTCTTAGTGAGTTTGTTATTGACATGTTATTTGAATTGTGGTGATATACTTAAACTAATAAAATTCCTAATTTTGTTCTATAATTCTGCCTATAGTAAGTAAAAACTAGCTTCAAATATTTAATATAAGATAAGTCTTTCAACTGTTTTTCTTTACGAAGCATTATTAAAGAATTGCAACTTTTTGCATTTTGCCATTTATACTTTTTTATAAACTTTTTAAATGCTATTGTACCACAAACAATAAAAAGAGCATTTTGTATCTCGTTAAATCTGTTTCCAGAGCACATCTAGCGTTGCAATTTTGGCTATTGCTATAAGGAAAACTGATTTTTTATGGGTGTACTTTATTTTATCGTTGATTTTGAGTGTTAATGGGGCTTTTATGAAATTGTTTGCCCATCTGTCTGCATGGTTGAACAAGCCAGTGATCTGGCCATGTGAACTGATTTTGATTCTCAGGGAGGCTGAGAAGACCAAGCTGTTGATAGCGGTGCAAAAACAGAAGGTTGTGGAAAAGGAAGCTGAGACTGAACGCAAGAAGGCTATCATAGGTATGAAGGCAGCAGTGCTTTAACTGTGATAAAACTTGTACTGATACATGTTGTTTTAGGTGCAGTCTTTAACTGGTGTTATTTTTTACTTTGTTTATAGCTAACATTTGCTATGGACAAGGTAAGCTTTTAAGACCGCCTTTTGTGCGCCGTGCATCAAATTATCATTCGAATGACCGCAAGGCAGATTTTTACAAAATCCTTGCTCCAGTCCGCTGCATATATAGGTCACCAAAGCTATAAAAGATTTTGTTTATTAAAACTTAATTAAACTTATAAAAAATCTTATTGATTTATATTGGAGGAGACAATTTTACTGGGGATGGGGTAGAGGGTGGGTAACTCAGGGCTTGCGCTGTCGTTCGCCATTTGAGCCATTTGCGAAAATATTGAGAATTTGGCTCNGTTTTAGGTGCAGACTTTAACTGTTATAAAACTCATACTGATACATGATGTTTTAGGTGCAGACTTTAACTGTTATAAAACTCATACTGATACATTTTGTTTTAGGTGCAGACTTTAACTGTTATAAAACTCATACTGATACATGTTGTTTTAGGTGCAGACTTAAACTGTTATAAAACTCATACTGATACATGTTGTTTTAGGTGCAGACTGTAACTGTTATAAAACTCATACTGATACATGTTGTTTTAGGTGCAGACTTTAACAGTTATAAAACTCATACTGATACATGTTGTTTTAGGCGCAGACTTTAACTGTTATAAAACTCATACTGATACATGTTGTTTTAGGTGCAGACTTTAACTGTTATAAAACTCATACTGATACATGTTGTTTAACTGTTATAAAACTTATACTCAACATGTTGTTTTAGGTGCAGACTTTAACTGGTGTTTTTATGCCCCCTTTTTTAAACAAAAGGGGGTATATTGTTTTTGGCCCGTCTGTCATTCTGTCTGTCCGTCATTCTGTCTGTCTTAAAACTTTAACCTTGCTCATTTGCTCATAACTTTTGCAATATTGAAAATAGCAACTTCATATTTGGCATGCATGTGTATCTCATGGAGCTGCACATTTTGAGTGGTGAAAGGTCAAGGTCATCCTTCAAGGTAAAAAAAAATTACAAAAATCAAAGCCGCGCATTAGGGGGCATTGTGTTTCTGACAAACACATCTCTTGTTCTTTACTTTGTTTATAGCTCACCTTTGCTATGTGTGCCATGCATCAAATTATCATTTGAATGACCTCTCCGTAACCGCCGGGCAGATGGTGACAAAATCCTTGATCCAAAATCTTTCCAGTCTGCTGCATATATAGGTCACCAAAGCTAAAAAAGATTTTGTTTATTAAAACTTTAAAAATCTTATTGATATATATATTAGAGGAGACAATTTTACTGGGGATGGGGTAGAGGGTGGGTTACTTCAAAGACGATTCCGATTGTAAATTCGGTAAAATGTTTACATAAACATCTGAATCGCGTTGAGTATTATTGTATGGTGCACTATTTCGAATGAGCCAATGATAAACCATCTTTTTGCATCCAATAGTCTTTTGAACAAGTATCCAATCAATTCAATATGACTGTAAGCTTATTAAAAAAAAATGCAGAAAATGAATGCTATAAACTTGAGACACACACTAATTCATCAAATATGATAAATCTGTAGGAAATAAGTTCCATTTCAAATGACTTGGAAAAGAAATCAATGTAACAATCGGTACAGACTCTCGGAATGTTTCATTAGGTGTCCATTTTGTCAAACTGAATTCTACTGTAATTTGGATGTACAAGCTTTCCCATTAACAAATCGATTATTGAAGCCTCTGTCTATATTAGGTATACATGCAATTACACACAAAAATGTCATCATTTACCTGCAATTGATGTACATAATGTCTTTATTATGAACTATATTTAAACTGCTCATGAAGATATAGTGTTGTGAAAACTGACTTTCATTCTATGTAGTATTACATGTATTTTGAGAATTTGGCAATATGTTTTGATACTGGTTGAAAAGTTCCTCTTTTTTAGCTCGGCTGTTTTCGAAGAAAACCCGAGGTATTGTCATAGCCAGCTCGTCGTCACGCGTCCCCCGTCCGCGTCATCCCAAAACATTTACATTGGCCATAACTTTTGCAATATTGAAGATAGCAACTTGATATTTGGCATGCATGTGTATCTCATCGAGCTGCACATTTTGAGTGGTGAAAGGTCAAGGTCATCCTTCAAGGTCAAAGGTCAAAAAAACATTTTTTTTTTATTTTTTTTTTCGAAACTGCACCTGCAGCCAATGCGTTGGCATCCGCTCTGCGGTGCTCTTGTTTGAAAATTTGCATTCTCACCCCTGTATAAACTTTTAAAGTGATTTAACAAATCTACTGTGACAAGCATTCTTATTGGTCAGAATTGTTTATTTTACTTTGTTTGAGATCTAACATTTTTGGAGGAACTGGGCTAGTTATGTATATTATAATCATATAACAGTTATTTTTTGATTGGCACTTTAGCATATTTGACATTTTAAGGTGAATTATGCCTTGCTAGTACCGTATTCTTGGGAGATTTTGCACACTTATTTGGCATGCTGACAAAAAACTGCAGTCTTTTAAGTCTATATTATTTCCTATCTATCCAGAGGCTGAAAAGAACGCGTCTGTTGCTAAGATACAGTGGGAACAGAAGGTCATGGAGAAAGAATCCGAAAAGAGAATGTCTGAAATTGAAGGTGAGTGTCAGGCTGTACAAAGTGAGAATATATCTTGAGCACAAGATGGCACAGGTTATAAGTTGTCTTCATCTGATCTTCCCATGTTTAGCTCACTTGAAAACTAAGTGCTGATGGTGAGCAGTTGTGATCATGCTATGTACGGAATCCGTTGTTTTGCGTTTTACCCTCTAAGCTGGCTACTACTCTATAGGCCATATTTTGAATGCAACCTTGATGGAATTTGTTAAGAATGTTTATCTTAACGATATATTTCGGCCGAGTTTGAATCTGCGCCACGTGCCTCCAAAAACTAGGTCATCAGGTCAAATTATAGAAAAACCTTGTTACCACTGTAGAGGCCAATTAATGACTAAATCTGCATGAAACTTGGTCAGAATGTTTATCCTGATAATATCCAGTTCAAGATCCAATCTGAGTCATGTGCGTCCAAAAACTAGGTCATAAGGTTAAATTGTAGTAAAAAACTTGTTACTTTTCTAGAGGCTTCATTTATGACTCAGTCATGATGAAACTTGGTCATAATGTGTTTATTAACCCATTGCATGCTGGGAAATTTGTCGTCTGCTAAAANGCGCGCCGACAGACACAAAATGGTTGGCTCAAAGAAATTTTGGGCCAGCGCTAGCCCTGTAACTCCAAAGTCGATTACAATTGTAGGCCATCGTCAATTCGGTAAAATGTTTACATAAACATCTGAATTATGTTGAGTATTATTGTATGGTGCACGATTTCGTATGAGCCAATGATAAACCATCTTTTCATGCGTCCAATAATGTCTTTTGAACAATTATCCAATCAATTCAATAAGACTGTAAGCTTATTAAAAAAATTGGCAGAAAATGAATGCTTTAAACTTGAGACACACACTTATTCATCAAATGTGATAAATCTGTATGAAATAAGTTCCATTTCAAATGACTTGGAAAAGAAATCAATGTAACAATCGGTACAGACTCTCGGAAGGTTTCATTAAGTGTCAATTTTGTCAAACTGAATTATACTGTAATTGGGATGTTCAAGCTTTCCCATTAACAAATCGATTATTGAAGCCTCTGTCTATATCAGGTATACATGCAATTACACACAAAAATGTCATCATTTACCTGCAATTGATGTACATAATGTCTTTATTATGAACTATATTTAAACTGCTCATGAAGATATAGTGTTGTGAAATCTGACTTTCGTTCTATGTAGCATTACATGTATTTTGAGAATTGGGCATTATGTTTTGATACTGGTTAAGAAGTTCCTCTTTTTTTGAAAATTTGCATTCTCACCACTGTATCGACTTTTAAAGTGATTTAACAAATCTCCTGTGACAAGCATTCTTATTGGTCAGAATTTTTATGTCCCCCAGTCTATACTGGGGGACATATTGTTTTTGCCCTGTCTGTTTGTTTGTTTGCACAAACTTTAACATTGGCCATAACTTTTTTAATATTGAAGATAGCGACTTGATATTTGCCATGCATGTGTATCTCATCGATCTGCACATTTTGAGTGGTGAAAGGTCAATGTCATCCTTCAAGAACAAAGGTCAAATATATGCGTCAAAATCGCTCAAAAGGGGACATAGTGTTTCTCAAACACAAAACTTGTTATCCCCTGCCAAAGGCGGAGGGATATTGTTTTGGCGTTGTCCGTCCGTCCGGCACTTATGTGTCCGGAGCCATATCTTGGTAGTGCTTTTGCGGATTTCATTGAAACTTGGTGTGAGTATATATATGGATAAGAGGATGATGCATGCCAAATGGCATTGTACACCATCTGTGACAAAGCTATAGTTTGGCGGGGTATATCAATTCAACGAATTTGCTTGTTTATTTTAACTTTGTTTGAGATCTAACATTTTTGGAGGAACTGGGCTAGTATATTATAATCATATAACAGTTATTTTTTGATTGGCACTTTAGCATATTTGACATTTTAAGGTGAATTATGGCTTGCTAGTACTGTATTCTTGGGAGATTTTGCACACTTTATTTGTATGCTGACAAAAAATGCAGTCTTTTAAGTCTCTATATTATTTTCTTTCTATCCAGAGGCTGAAAAGAACGCGTCTGTTGCTAAGATACAGTGGGAGCAGAAGGTCATGGAGAAAGAGTCGGAAAAGAGAATGTCTGAGATTGAAGGTGAGTGTCAGGCTGTACACAATGAGAATATATCTTGTGTACAAGAGGCCATAGGTTTTTAGTTGTCTTCATCAGACCCTCCCATTTTAAGCTCGCCTGAGCACTAAGTGCTGATGGTGAGCAGTTGTGATCACGCTATGTACGAAATCCGTTGTTGTGCGTCCAAACCTTTTAGTGTGTTACTACTCTACAAGCCACTATTTTTATGCAATCTTGATGGAACTTGTTCAGAATGTTTATCTTTACTATATATAGACCAAGTTTGATGATGGACCAAGTGCCTCCAAAAGCTAGGTGACCATGTCAAATCTTAAAAAAACCTTGTTACCACTGTAGAGACCAAATCTATGACTCAAATCTTTATGAAACTTGCTCAGAATGTTTATCTTGATAATATCCAGTTCAAGATCTAATTTGAGTTCTGTGCGTCCAAAAACTATGTCATTAGATTTAATCGTAGAAAACCCTGGTTACTTCTTTAACGGCTTCATTTTTGACTCAATTATGATGAAGCTTGGTCATAGTGTGTATATTAACAATATCTAGGCCTAGTTTGAATCTGGATCCTGTGTGTCCAAAAACTAGGTCAACAGGTCAAATCTTAGGAAAAAAAACTTGTAACCCCTTAAGAAGCCACATTTATGACTCAGCCTTGATATAACTTGGTCCGAATGTTTATTTTGACAATATCAGATAGCAGGTTAGCGCTTCAGTGCCATAATTGCTCTCTTGTACATGTGTTTTCGCTGTTTTTGTTGTGAGCTATAAACTAAAACATATATTAGAAAAATAAAAATGTAAATCCTAGATTTTGAATTTTGCTCATATTTATAGCTAGCTACAAATGGTTTAAATGTAATTCTAGAACATTGTTTCCTATATGCATATCTGCGCTGTTTAAGATCAAACCCATCTTGCCAAGGAGAAGGCCAAGGCAGACGCTGATTACTACAGAGTGCTGAAGGAGTCAGAGGCTAACAAAGTATGTACTTCACAATCTCCTGGTATCTCCTCATACAAGTTTGCATAGTCAGTATGTGTTTTGTATCAAAGTATGTAGATCTAAACTCTGCATAAGTCTTTAGAAAAACTTTGCTTCACAGGCCCATGTTAGTATATGTGTTATATGTCTGTGCAACAACCGTTGTGTTTAACACGCTGAAAGCTACGCCTAGAATTATAGAATATCCTATTTTTTTTAGTTCTGTATTTCATGAACTATTCATGTTGCTGGATGCCTCAATTTTACCTACTTAACAGCATAACAAAAAGAAATCAAATGAAACTGATGCAATTGAAAATAATTATCTTTTGGTTGGCATTTGTAGAAATGTTTCATATTCTGAAGAAAATCATGACATCTCACATTTTTTTGTTGCAGTTGAAGCTCACAAAGGAGTTCTTAGAAATGCTCAGATACCAGTCAGTTACAGCGAACACGAAGATGTTCTTTGGTAACCACATACCAGAGATATTCGTGGACCCATCCACTTTTGCTCAGCCTTCTCCAAAGTCAACGGTAAAACAAGTTTGTGATAACATGATTGCCGATAGAGTTTGAGGATGTTTTTAAAAAACTTTTTAATAATATGCAATAGAACATCCATTATCTATGCATTTTGTAACTTTTGGAAACACTGTCTTCCCGACTTGAGAGTTTCATATGTCATTCAAACGATTTTGTGAATATAGTTGTTATTTAGAATTACACAAGAAGTTTACTTTAAATTTCTAATTACAAACTAAATATTAAAAATATATATATATATTTAACATGTAGAAAACGGTCTTAAGATTCTAGATTATGAGTATAATTCTAATTATAATTCATCTATTTTATCATTTATGGCAGTAAGTATTGCTTCCTTGTTTTCCAAACATTGTTCCAAAGCAAGGTTTTTCTCTATTTCTTTCCGATATGTTCTCTTGGTCAGTGTTTTAAGCCCTAGTTTTAGTGGATACACATTCTCTAACAGTAAATGTGTATTTGTTTTGTTTTGCAGCAATGATCCTTCCAGTTCCCGATAATTTCAATGGCTGCAGATACATGAATGTGATATAGAACATTGTCAACTACTTTGCCTGCCGGTGCCTTCCATCATCTATTACTTGATTGTTTCCTGATGCAATCATCTGTCAATAATTAGTTAAATTAGTTGAGTGTTTCCCGATGCCATCTCTGTCAATAATTAGTAGAGTGTGTCTTGATGTCATCATCAATTGATAATTAGTTGAGTGTTTCCCAATAATTAATTGAATGTTTCACAATAGGGAGCTGTGTGTTTGAGTCATGCACGCCCCTTGTGGAGTTTCCAGCAAATCTTACAATAAGTTTACTGTCAATATATTTTGCATTTAAAGCAAACATACTATAATTTTATTGGTATTGACAGCTGCTATGTATCAAATATTATCGATCCCTATTAACAAACTTAAATTTGATACTAATACATTAAGGTATGTTTTGCAGGAAGTGAAAATTTTAAAATATAAATTGTGTTTTAAAATTGGTCTGCTTAAATTTGTTGTTGTTTTTTAGACTGTTTAAATAAATAATAATCATATAGTTGATATTGATGAAGTGCATTGTGTAACTGTTTTCATGTACAATTTATCTCAATATGTATGTATGAGTTTTGCAAAAAATTGTGTCTGCCTTTGCTTATTATTGTTTTTTGTTTTTTTTGTGTTTCTTGAGACTGTAAAAATAAAAAATAATCATGTGGTTGATTGTGATTAGGTTCATTGTATAAATGTTATCATGTACAATTTATCTTAATATATATGTGTTCTGTATACAGTATAATCCACTTAATTGAATATCTGATTATCGAATAATCAGGTTTATTGAATAGAAATTGAAAACACCAAACCTTTTGCATCTCTTACCATTGTAAAATATTCGCTTAATCTGATAGGAAATATGGGGTATTCCGGTTAATGGAATAGCCAAAAATCGATTGCACACTATAATCCAGCGTAGAATGTCATAAATCTCCAAGGTAGATAGAATACTCCGGATAATTGAATATTCAGACGTGACAAATGAGCTTTTCAATTAAGCGGAATCTACTGTATTGATACCCTATATTTGGATTTTCCTTAATATTTCATCACTTGTACTAATTTCTTCTTTTTATAGACTGATAAATTGTTATCCTAGACAAATATCTTATTTGAGGACTGTTATTTCTATTTGGTAATGTAATACTTTTTACAATGTTTGCTCATATAGTGTATGTACTGTATCATAATCTGCATGTTAAGTACTCTTATATCTTAACCAAGATCTGGTTAACTATTTAAACGTCATACATATAAAATCGATGTGTTTGTGTGTATTCTAAATATTGTACACCAGATGGTGTTGGTTTTTGCAGCATTTATCAAGAACAAAATACCTAATACAGTTTACTGCACTATTTTCGTTAGCATTACATTTTAATGTCCATTTAAACTTACTACTTGTAACCATGAAAATCAAAAGGTTTGTTTCAAATGTCCTGTGCATATTGTACCTGTGTATTTGTTGATAGAAAACATTTTCATCCGAATATTGTTGGTATACAAATATGTTATTCTTGTAATTATGATTAAACGATAATAATATTCAGGTACGTTGCAAATGTCCTGCTCAGCAGCTGTCATCATAAAATGTGATCAAACGTTTTAATGAAACAAATTATTATTTATATCACTTTTGTGTTTGTTTGTTTTTTTAAATATGTACAAGGAAATATAGTTTCTTACAAACTCTGTTTGATCAGACTTTAGATCTGTTTAATGGCCATTTAATGAATGTATTAAGCGTAACATAACTACACAATATATAGAAGGTTATGGTAGATCGTCATAGACTAAAATAAATAAATTGTTTTTCCATTTACATTTTAAGTAACATTAATACTCAAAAATCAACTGAAATTTCGGAAAGTAATTTGNCTTTAACATTGGCCATAACTTTTTTAATATTGAAGATAGCAACTTGATATTTGGCATGCATGTGTATCTCATGGAGCTGCACATTTTGAGTGGTCAAAGGTCAAGGTCATCCTTCAAGGTCAAAGGTCAACTTTATGGGTCAAAATCGCTCAAAGTGGACATAGTGTTTCACAAACACATCTTGTTTATTGGGTAACTTTATTTACGAAATACTTTACGAAATTTCCGTTGATTTTTTAGTATTAATGTTACTTTAAAGATAAAAAAAAATAGTTGTTTTGAAATGACATGTACGATCTTAATTATTGGTCGGTTTCTTTATTGGTGCTGTTGGTTCTTTCCAATATTGCCAGCCAACAGCAGTCAAGACGCTTATTTACCAACCATTCCGAGACATATGTATGTATTATAGAGGTTATTTACCGGTCGCCTCCGCGTCTTCACGACAACATAAAAGGTATCGGTCCATTCCGAGACCCACAACTCAAAAACATACATACCAAGACTCGCGTAAGTGCTGATTGCCCTAGTCCAATGATGTTTTTACAAAAACAACAGCATACATCGTTTCTAATAGACTTCTTACCGACCAAACCGAAGACTGCATTATGAATCGGTATAAAATAATCAATTGGGCAAATCTAATTGTCTAGTTTCATGGGGTAACTAGTGATGCCTCTGGATGGAGAAGATTGACGTCGTACATAAGACAACCCTGCCAGATCCGAAAGTTCAGCCTGTTTGTAATGGTCTATTGTTCTATAAAATTCATTGCAATTTTCCAGCAAATAATTGAAAAAAAAATGGAAGGGCAAATATGTACTAAAAACGATAACAGACTCGTTTACGCACCAAGACGAATGGAAACGGAAGTCTTATTTCTCATTAAAACCTGTGGATGGTGGAAGTTATGGAACGATCAATATCCAGTAATACATCTATGATACATGCTATAACAACCCTTTATTGTATATGAGTAGAAGACGAACTTGTTATCGTAAACCGGCCTAAAGCCTGGTTACAGATCTGCGATGACCAGGGTTAATATACAACGAATTGTATGTTTAATTGTATTGCGTTGTGCACTACTAGTAATGTAGACATAGACGAACACATAGGCCCTACTTGAAGCCTCTGTCACATCCAGATTGCAACGACCTTAATCAAGTTTCGTCGAAGTTGTTCGTAGCCATAACGCCGGACGTGCGTCTTTTTCTCTGTCGCATTGCCACCGCAACGCAATGCTCAAAAGTTTTAGTTCATGCGTCGGCCTTAAGCCAAACATCAATCGGGTACCGTTCGTTCGTCGTGCTATCAACCTGTAGGGATACTACGTTTTTGGTTCGACATTGCGTGTCGCAAGCTTGCACACGCGAACGTCGTACGATTACCACGCGTTGCACCAGTTAAAGGCTCCACTGCAATCATCAACACGGCGACGCAACTCCCAAAAGTACATCTTAAGTTCAGTTTGCGCACGCTAATCACAAAGTACCATGCATTTCGTATAAATAAGCTTGAGTATTTGCATGTTCAAGTGTGATTATATTGTTCATACTACGCAACAATCACTCATAGCTACTTGCACACTTGATATTGTCTTTTTCAAACATTATTTAACAATAGCTTCTCTTTGCAATTATGAATTATTGTCGAAATAAAAAAATCCGAGGAATAAACTTTACCACAACTACCGGTTAACGCATATACTGGTAGATTATAGTCCTAACGATGGATGCATGGCATTACGCTCATACATGTTCTTGCTTACGCCTGCGTGTGTCGTATCTTCTTAATGCATGGGTTTGTTCTGCGTTCTGCTTTAGACGCATCTCGGAATGAATTAAACAAGCATGATCAACGCATTGCGTATAAGTCCATGTGGAGACGACTTTGGAAACGGCTACGTTCGAATGCGTGCAACGGCACATTCTAAATGTTTCGTTTTAAGTGGGTACTGTCAAGAAAGTTCTTGATGTTTACATTTCAAACTAACCGAGGATGACGGGTTGGATTCCCGACCCGGCCATGCACATTACTTGTTTGAGCATTGACCATGGTCATGAGTAGATTTCTATGTTAGTTCTCCCACTACCTCTGATATAAAGAGGACAGCTGTCACTTACTGGCATCAGTATGTGCACTTCGTAAGGCGTAACTGCTTCTTCCCCATACATCTGTAGTTTTAAGTTACTGACATACCGGTAAGTATGTCAACTTTAACTTCTGCCAAACAAACATTTCCAAGAAAGGTGCCATTAGGTTAATTGATCGCCGTTAAAGGACAGATACCCCCGGTACTATTGAACGCGGTCCAATCAACAAAATAAACATTTGCAAATTACACTTAATATCGCTCATTGGGTCATTGTCGACCTGAAATGGCCCACAAGTCACCCGGGGGTGACTAGAAGCCGATTCATGTCACCCTGGGGTGACTTCAAGCCGACGCTAGTCACCCCCGGGTGACTAGAATCGGCTTCATGTCACCCCAGGGTGACATGAATCGGCTTCTTGTCACCCCCGGGTAACAAGAATCGGCTTAAAGTCACCCCAGGGTGACATGAATCGGCTTCTAGTCACCCCCGGGTGACTTGTGGGCCATTTCAGGTCGACAATGACCCAATGAGCGGGGGTGACCAGAAGCCGATTCATGTCACCCTGGGGTGACTTCAAGCCGACGCTATAGTCATCCCCGGGTGACTAGAATCGGCTTCATGTCACCCCAGGGTGACATGAATCGGCTTCTTGTCACCCCGGGTAACAAGAATCGGCTTAAAGTCACCCCAGGGTGACATGAATCGGCTTCTAGTCACCCCCGGGTGACTTGTGGGCCATTTCAGGTCGACAATGACCCAATGAGCGGGGGTGACCAGAAGCCGATTCATGTCACCCTGGGGTGACTTCAAGCCGACGCTATAGTCATCCCCGGGTGACTAGAATCGGCTTCATGTCACCCCAGGGTGACATGAATCGGCTTCTTGTCACCCCGGGTAACAAGAATCGGCTTAAAGTCACCCCAGGGTGACATAAATCGGCTTCTAGTCACCCCCGGGTGACTTGTGGGCCATTTCAGGTCGACAATGCCCCAATGAGCGTGGCCTTAATATCTGTCAAGGTACATGAACAAGGTTACCGGGTAGTATCTTTCGGGGTCAATATTCATTATTTCGACCGTTCAAGTTAATTCCTGAGGTACCAACGTTTAAAAGGTACCGGTAAGTCACAAAGAATATCAATGTGAAGAAATAGTGACTAAGATGATAAAATAATATAACCTCTAATGAGCTTCGACAACGATAAGCATGTGCATATATTAAACCGATATAACCATCCCTATTATACAGTGTAACAAGCAAACAGATTGTTTAAAGATACGTTGTATTCGGCGTAGCTGATTTACCCAGCTTTTCACCTTAAATGACCTGTACATAACGCCAACACACCCGAATTAATACACTCCACTCATTCCATTGGTTGATTTGAGAATAATCCCCTGGAACATAGGCAACATCACAGCGTCTTTGTAGTATAGGATGTAACACTAATCAGTGTAGCGAAATGCGGACTACTGCATGTCTGCATGTTCATTTTGGCCCAGTTACAATAACACATTGCTGGTAAATTCCATCCCCAAGACTTTCAGGGTCAGTGCTGGGTCCGTTAACCGCTTATTAATCTAGCCAAACATGTGTGACGTACGCGGTCAGTCTGTCTGAAAATCTGTCATGCAAGCCAGAATAGGCTACCAACATTTGCCAGTTTGCTATAAATAACACAGTGTGACTTCAATTTTCTATCAGAAAGTATCGTGGTTTGATGGCCCATTTACAAGAGGCAATGAAATTGTTAAAGACTCGTGTCATGCGAAAATGGGACTTATGCAATATGCTGCCAACGTAGCTCCAGTCCAGCCTGCGCATCCGCGCAGTCTTGTCAGGATATGCGTACTGAGGGGTGATACTCAGGAGATACCACGAAACCTTTCGTGCTTTTGTATAGCAGAAAGCGTAGCCCCAGACCAGACTGCGCAAGTTCGCTGGCTGGGCCTGAGCTACGCTGGTCGCATATGCCATAAGACCAATTTTCGCATGACGTGGGTGTAACATTGTTATTTGAATTTGGAGAAAAAAAAACTGCGTCTTAATCAAATATCAAATGTTTCGATGAAAAAGAAATGCATTCAAGATAAGCTACGTGAAGACACATATGAGAAGATCACACGTAGTAAAATTTGCATCTACGAACACTATTAATTATGGGGTTTAATATACGTGCACATCGTGACAAACATTTCATGCGGTGGATATGCGACTTTTAAGTGAAAAAGAACACAACAATACTTAAACATTTGTTTTTAATTTAATAATTTAGAAAAGTAAATTGTCTACCTTTATTTCAAAGTCATGATATACGCCGAATATATGTTTTTAACGAAATTTCGAGTTCAAATTATCGAGGAAAAGCGTTACAAACGCTTTATTATTTTACCAATTTCGAATGATGATTATCAGTTGATGAATCCATATTTAAATATTTTTCTTAGTGAAGAGCGTTGTATCGCATGTTTAAACATAATGCATACATTCTTTTTTATGAAAGTTATTTTGAAAAAGATCATTTTTACAAACTGTGAACGAGTCCCTTTAAAGGAAGTCTCTTCTAAACAATACACCAGTCTAGGCGGAAAGTATCGTCCCAAATTAGCTTGTTCGGATGGGTAAGGGTCTTGAAGACAACGCGGAAAATCATCAATCAAAATATAATTAATTATAAAGCGTTTAGAACTCTTTTCATAGTTTGGTAAAACTATCCTTACGTTACAAAGACGCAGTCAGGTAAGCGCAATGGTTGATAGAGGCGCTATTCACCGGGTTCAATTCCAAATCCCGGCAAATGTGAGTTCGGTAAGTGGTCAGCACACCGGGCAGGTTGGGTTTCTTCCAAGTATCCGGTTTCCCACAAGAGCGCAAACAACACCAACATTTAGCATATTTCAAGCAAGGCTAAAAAACTGGAAATTGCAGATACAATTCAAAATTTCTCTCAACTTTTGGTGTTATTCTAAGAAGTTACTTGTGTATGAGATCACGAGCACGCCCCGGGTCCAAGTAAAACGCAGCGCGTTGTGCGGAAAATTTAAAAACGCACTCGATCACACCTTAAAAAACGCGTGACCCCGTCAAATTGAAAACCTGAATGACATAGTGGTAGCGTGTTAGGTTTACTCCCAACACGGAGCGTATATTGATCATCTAGAGTCCGTGCTCCCAACGAAACCAGGTTCCAACAAAGGCGAATGTAATGTTTTGTTGTTTGATATAAAAAATATTTTAGATTATGCCAAATGCGTTAGTTTTGTAAGTAAAGGCAATATACAACATCTTCAAAATTACAAGAATTCTTTCTTTCTTTCTTTCTTTCTTTCTTTCTTTATTTATGTATTTGTTTATTTATTCATTTATTTTTGGTTGGGTAAAGCTGACAGTAAATAACTATTACCAAAGTTCTTTAGAGCAGTCAGTTTTGGACATGACCAGTTAACTGGACTGTTACGGGGACAAATTTTCCGCAGTCTACGCATACAGTATGCAGACTTGTTCATATATTTGTATATATCTTCCGATAGTTATAGAAACAATATGTTAAACCAGTCTGTGACGCATGAGTGTCTATGACGTCAACAATAGCGAAGTCCCCGGATATTGACTCCATTGCGGTTCAATTAGAAACGAAAGGTAATAAGTGACAAATTGACATATAACCCACATTATGTCTTAAATAAACATGTAGACAACGCTTTATATATGAAAATAGCATTGAAATTCGAGCCGACTTTAGGCACAACTATCGGCCCAAACATAAAGATTTGAACAAAAATAAGTTATCACGTGTGTTGTTTTGGTTCGTTCTATCAGGAGACAGGACAGGAGAGCAGTCTGTTTTGAAAAATAATCTTGACAATGAAAACCCCATGCAGACAGCTTTATCTATGTTAATGATTTTGTTATTCTTACTGGAAATATATTGTCAGTAATTTGCTTGTGAAAGCAATATAAAAAGGACTGAAAGTAAACTTGCGACCAATCTGGCAAGCCAGTTTGCCATGCTTTTTCTGAATTGGGCTTCATTTGTTTTTAAATGCTTTTGCTTATTGCATAATCAATTACAATTGATTCAAGTTTATGTAATGAGATGATAAAGCATAGAATTGTGTATAAATACTGAAATCCCCCTCATTACGAAAATCCCCATTTATTTGCAAAAAGCAATTCTCAATGCTTGAAAAGCTTTCTATAAACCATTCAAATATGGCATTTTTTTAAAAATGCTTTTGCTTTTTGCATAATCAATTACAATTGATTCAAGTTTATGTAATGAGATGATGAAGCATAGAATTGTGTGTAAATACTGAAATCCCCCTCATTACGAAAATCCCCATTTTTTTGCAAAAAGCAATTCTCAATGCCTGAAAAGCGTTCTATAAACCATTCAAATATAGCAATATTAGTGTTAGAAGAGCACTTATTAAACAGTTAAGTTTTTCGTGCCCTGACTGCCCTCCCAGTTATTAATCAAACTGGGTATCCGGACAAACGGCAGCCGGACAATCACCACCATCAGGGTTCTCTCTGGCTCAAAAATTGTTTGCGCCAACACTTGCGCCAAATTGAAAAAGTGAGAGCCAAATTCAAGATACAGTACACTCCACGCGTTTTCCCCAATTTCCCTCGCTACTCCGCGGGGATTGACCTGGAGGGAGATTAAGAAAATCCCGCGATACGCGGCGTTTGCATGATTTTGGACGCGGCGGTAAACGATCGGCAAAATTGATAAGCCGACGCGGCGGCCCTCGGCGTTGGCAACGCGGGGAAACTCCGCGTTTTACGAGATAACGATCAATTTAATTTTGTTTGACTTCCTGATTTTCAAATAAAATTACATTTATTAAAAGTACATACATGTAGTATAATATATACAATTAAAAAAAAANTATTGTTAACTTTTTGATGTTGAATAAATTTCATGAGATATTTCTTGATAAGAAGTGCTCAAGATGAACGATTGTGATCACTCTATTTGTGGCAGTGTGTGTTGTAGCAATAATCCAACTCTCAGCTTTTTAACCCAAAGAGAGTTCAGGGTTCTCTCTGGCTCAAAAATTGTTTGCGCCAACACTTGCTCCAAATTGAAAAAGTTGGAGCCAAATTCATGATATTGGAGCCAAAAATAAAAAACTTAGTTTTCATAGTCGTTTTTGTTTATTATATGGAACCCTCGGTGAAGGTAAAACATGAATATGAGATATTGGAATTACATGTTCATGTCTTTACCTTGTAAACGCATAATAAAATAAAATAAAACAACAAAGATAAGTATGAATGAATTATTATTTATTTATTTTTTTACCGGTATTTAAAATAAAGTGTGCATTTTCTAATAAGGGCATGGTAATAATACAGAGAGAAAAAACCACGGGAAGCATTGTCGTCCGAAATTTTGTATCGTTCGAAAACGACACTCTAGAGTATAAAGAGCTTTTGTAAAACAATTTTAAAGTGAAAAGAAAGACTTATGAATATTACAATGCAGTCGTTCATTGCTGACTAGAACATCCACCAATTTCGGAATGCTAACGTTTAACTTCGACACAACTCGCTCCTGTCAAGTTCAACGTTTCAAAATGGCGGTGACATTTATCAATACGTCTTCACCTGTATCAGCCAATGGGAATGGCCAATTCAGAGCACATGATCAACTAACTGACTGGTGTACGAAAATATTGATATATTGCTGAGCGAGTCAGGGTCAGCTGGTACCTGTTCTGTGTTGAATTGTAAGAACAACTGCCGCGAATGCAGGAACCAATAACGTTGGTTTTCGGCGTTCTGCTTTAAAAATCAATACGTCTTCGAAAAAGGTAACCGCGCGGTTAAAAAACACAATATTTTATGGGGAAAAAGTCGGCGTCCGCAATTTTTGCAAAATTCATTTTTCTTGTGCCAAATTCTGAAACTTTGCGCAAATGGCACCATTTGCGTATCCCAGCGTGAACCCTGACCCTGTGTTTTTTTGCAATCCCGGACAATCGGCACCCAGGAAATTTGTTGACCCGGACAATTGGCACCCGATTTAATTGTAAATCTGGACAATCGGCACCTGATTAGAGGCGATTGATAAAACTGTCAGCATCTGTTGGACTAATTTTTCTAATCCGCTCATTGGTTTGGTAAAAGAGATGATACATACATCCTGTCAACAAACTGTTTTATCAAACTACTTACATAATCTGCTAACTGGTTTAATTACACCTGTAAACAATTTACATACTTCAAATATAATAAAATAATTTCTTAACTTATGACGTTTCCGTTAACAACAAACTTCGAATGAAAATAAGTGTAAATAGAAGAACAAAAATGAACATGACTATTTCTGCTCCATTATTCGCTTTTTACGACAAAATTTGTCGTTATGACTATATCTTTAAATTGTGATAGATACATGTATTATTTGACAACAAAATAAATTACAGGACGGACATTACAATAAAGCCTTAAATCAAGTGCCGTTTGTCCGGGTTAACAATTTAATCGGGTGCCGATTGTCCGGGTCGCCAAATTTACCGGGTGCCGATTGTCCGGGATTGCAAAAAACGCAGGGTGCCGATTGTCCGGGTTCTGTTTGTCCTACAATCATCAAACTGTGGTGGAAAATGTTCTTCATATTACATTGCAGGTCGCTACTTTCTAGAAATTTATTGAATAATAAACTCAGGTTCCCACAATTAAATAAGTTCTTGCCATAATAAGACCATACATGTATATCTACTTTAGGGCCGTATCAAAAGAAACGCCAAATTAAGTTTTAACAATTTGTTGATGACACTACATTTGAATTTATTTACAATATCATAATGAAATGAAAGCACAAAATATGCTAATTGTGACATTATTGAACGTTCAAGACTTTCGCTGCCTAACGCAAAGGTCACCAAATGAGACAAATTTTGAAGTGGCCATTAAGTATTATAGGCAAAAGTTTGTGGTGATAGTGTTTATATGTCCCCCCTAATAGGCAAAAGTTTGTGGTGATAGTGTTTATATGTCCCCCCTAACCTTCGAAGAAGGCAATAAATAGTTGTCGCTATGTTCATTATTACTTGTCCTGGTTGGATTTTTTTTAAAGACTATAAAAAAGAATGTGTGAAATAAAATATTTGCTCCCACTCATTCTTTTCACCAATTTAATGAATCAAATTATTTAATCCTTTCATACATTTGTTCCTTTTTTTGTGCTTGAATATATCTATATATGTTTATTTCAATGTGCAATCTTTGAATGTTTCATTTCATGATCCTTTCATACATTTGTACCTTTTTGTGCTTGAGTATATCTGAATGTTTTCTTTCATTGTTCAATGTTTGAATGTTTCATTTCATTGGGTAATCTTTATAATTATAGTGTTTTTTTTTTACGTGTATAGTCAAATGATGAGAAGATTGTCAGCCATAGTGTAACAGAATGCAGGATATACAACAAAAGCTTGATTCTGCATTTGGGAGGAAGAACGACCTCGATAGTAGACTCAAAAGTGGTTCTACCTCTGTATTGACTCAGAAATTAGAGTTTGAAGATGCTAGGCACCCTCACTCATCAGTTGCTGATATGCTCAAAGGCAAATATGTGAACCTGACTGTTGGAACTGCAACTCCGCAGAATAAAGTCCAGAATTGTAAGTGCAAATAAGCTTTATAGTTTAACCCTTTGCATGCTGGGAAATTTGTCGTCTGCTAAAATGTTGTCTGCTAAATTTCTAAAATTAGCATTTTCTTTGATTTTTTTTCAAAGAATACTTTCAGAATAGCAAACAGTTTGGATCCTGATGAGACGCCACGTTCTGTGGCGTCTCATCTGGATCCAAACTGTTTGCAAAGGCCTTCAAAATCCGGTTCCAGCGCTCAAAGGGTTAATTCTTGTTCATATATTTTATTTGTAAAATAAGTTAAACAAGTTTATTTGCATTCATCAAAAAGAAAGAAAATGATTGAAGTAAATTGTTGCAAGTGAATAAAATTGTTATTTGCTTCTAAGTCTTAAAGTTGTTATTTACATGAACCAAAGTTTGTGCGTTAAGCAATAGGTAACAAACGATACCAGTTATTTGATTTTTGCAAGTTTATAACTGCAGACTGTTGATTTCGTTTCTTTAGCAGTCAGTCATAGTGGTGATGATGGTGAAGGATTGCCCCATCCCAAGGAGGTCTTGTTTCCCGAAGACAAACTGGATTTCTCCTGGCGGTTCCCTCGAGGTGCTGGTTTTCAGAACAATGGCAACACTTGTTTCCTGAATGCAACCCTCCAGTGCCTTGTGCATTGTCCACCACTAGCCAACTACATGATGAGTGTTGAACATCAGACAGCATGTAAGTATGGTATATTATAAATCCGATACCCTTAGAATATAGATGTTTGTCACTATGTTATAAATGTAACTGAAAGTTATGTGAACAGTTAAGAAAAAAAACTTGAAGATAAGTGAAGTAGAAAGTCAAACTGGGGTTCAAAAGTGCATAAAGTGTTGTAAATGACTGTATAAATGGAGTTGAAAAAAATGTGTTTAAGTACAAAATTTTGATGAATAAAACCTTAAAACTATTCTCAACTTGAAATACTGGTACCTGTCATGAAAGCTAATGCTTGTGAATATTAACAAGTTAGACGAAGTTTAAGACTTATTTCATAACCATCTGGTTCAATTGTGCAATGTAACAAACTCATTGTTAATTCATTTCAAAATAAACATTTGATCAACAGGTCGTGTGGCGAACAAGGACAGGTGCATATTGTGTAACCTGCAGTTCATAACCAAACGCTCTCTGAGTGGTGTGGCTGATTGCCTGTCGCCAAAGTGGTTCACCAACAACCTGCAGTGTAAGTTGATCTTTAAATCATCTCATGGCTTGCAGTAACATAAGTTTGGGAATTAACTCAAATAATTTTGTTTCAAATATTCCAAAATTCCAGTCATGGAAGAATAAAAACTTGAACAAATGCTCAAGACTTTTAATGTCAATCTGTTGGATGTAGAAAAAACTTGCCAATTTCAAGTCCTGATTGTTTTAATAATTCACAAAAGGTCTAAACAAACTTTTTACTTGGAGAGAAAAACTTATTAAAGTAAAATATTTAAGCTGAACTTAGAGTAATGATATGACGCTGTGGGACTTGTAATGCGAAGTAATGTAGTTGTTTATGTCGCTTAACAAAGTCAAATCTTACAAAAACTTGGTTGTAACTGCCAGTTTTCACAAGTTTATTAAAGCCCTGCCTCTTGAGTCATATGTTTGTAACTTGCTTTGATGACTTACATTTCAATAATTACTGATATTTGATCATTGTTAGCTTATCATTTTTGTGTTTGCTATATTTCAGATATTGGTCGGCACTTTCGCATAGGGAGACAGGAGGATGCACACGAGTTTCTGAGACTCAGTTTGGAGAAGATGATGAAGTGTGCTCATTTTGGGCATAGCCAGTAAGTTGATGACATTGGCTTGATCAAAACAAATATTACAATTCTTAAAATCTTGATTTTAGGCTGCCTGTAAAAATCTCAAAGGCTGCCTACAAAATAAAATGAATTAAGTGATGCTCTACTTATATGTATAATTCTGTCTCTGTTTGATGTTTCAATTTTAATTTTTTAATGTAAATATGTTATTTTTTTGTTTTAGCTTGGACAAATATAGCAAGGACACAACTGTAATACATCAGATTTATGCTGGATATCTCAGGTCTCAAGGTATGCACTTGAAAAATGATGTGTTCTCTGTGTCCAGACACCTTAGCTCAAATGGAAGTCAAATGACTTCAGTGTTGCGGTATCTGACAATCATATATTTCAAATTTTGTTATAAGCGTACATGTGATTACAAGTAGTTCACTGAATTATATTGTTTATTAGTTGCCTTGTTGGTATTTTGCAGACATGTTCGCAAACTTTTTTATGAGCATATTTGTAAGCGAATGAAAGTTGATACATTTAACAGATAGTTCTGTTCTTTAGGTTTATAAGAATATATTAAAATATATTTGAACTGATAATATGCTTTTTAAAGAGAGCGGCTCATATATACATATGGTACTTTACAGCAGGGCTTAATCTTGGTAAATGTTTAACGCACATCCCAGGGCTCGACACTAAGGCACGTCCGAACGACATTCACTGCCTGTACCTAGGTCCGAGCTAGCTAATATCCCAGGAACATGCCCGACCGGTCGTGTGTATTCTGGGCGGGATTATGTGTTCAGACATGTCCGACATAAACATTCAAGGGTCGATCAAAATTCGTAGCTCGTCGGCCCAAAATTAATGTCCGATAAAATATTTTCAGGTTTTCCCATCGAATTAAAATTATTTATTGAATTTCGGCGGACTACGCACTTTTCCGAACGTGAAATGCGATCGTAATCGCCCATTTTTTATCCCGCTTTTGATACGTCCAACATAATCACGGCGAAAAACGGGATTATCCGCCTGTGTTCGATGCAGAATTTTCTTCCTAAGTAAACAAATAAATATCAGTGTTTCCATTCATCTTCGGGGCAAGTCAAAAGATGTATGCGTTAATCCGGGTTCGGTACATTTGACCTTCACTCGACCGAGTTAAATTCACGAGTCGGCCGTGGACACTAATACACTTCGCGCATTTAAATATTTCTGTATAATCCGACATTCATAACTAAATCCAGTTTGGTCCAGATTGTGTGCCTTCTTTGTACATCACATTCATGCTTGTGTAGTGCGACAAACAACAACCCCCACTTGCCTAACATGAAAGACATGATGCCAGCTGTCAATCACATTCTTGGTAATCATATCAGCTCAGGCAGCCGAATACATGCGTCCCCACATGAAGGTGTATACAGTTACTGTAAATGTCACAGATTAATACTTACCTATCTCAACGACCGTAGCGCTGTAGATACAGCGTAAACGACTTGCTTTTAATGCATATAAAAAGTCTCCACGATCTAGAAAATGCAACACCGATTTTTAAATGCGCTATGAAGTTTTTATTCATCAATCAAATTATAAAGCCCATGCTTTCCTCGAGGAATATACCAATAAACTGCATTTTAAATAAGCTTTTCAAAGATGTAAAAAATCTTAATGCAGTACGATCCAATGACAATTAAATCCCAGAGTGAAGTCGGAGACATCAACGCTTTTTAACGGATCATATTTCGAAATAGATTTGGAAGGTAATTTTATCGAGAAAACACGTCACTACCTATTTTATTTCTATGATAAATATAAGTGTTTTGTTAATACTTCGGTCAGGGCACATGAAAGATTGGTCAGGGCTAGTAGGTTCTGCATTTACTAGCCCGAATTGGCTAGTTGAAAAAAAAGTTAGTGTCGAGGCCTGCATCCATTAAGCTCGATTAACCCAGATGGCAGCTCATATGAATATGTCTGTATTTCAGTTGTATGTAGCCAGTGTGGCTACAAGTCCAACACATATGACCCTCTGCTGGACGTGTCCCTGGACATCAAGAATGTGGAGACCCTGGAGAGGGCCTTCCAGCACTTTGTGGCCGCAGACAAGCTGGAGATGGACAATGCATACAAGTGTGACAAGTACGCGCACTGGGAGTATTGCAATACTTCTCAATCAGAATCTTATTCACACTGATTGGTCATGAACTAAACCGGGGGTGTGATTTCTCCTCTTTCCAGTTGATTACCTCCTTTCGAGTGTCAAGATAGCTAAACAAATAGTTCTTGGTTTTAATTTATCTGCTTAATAATAAAAAAAATCAGTTAACCTAATAACAGATTAATGTAATTTCTTCCCATAAGGTGTTTCCAACATTACATCCCTGGCTAAAGATCTTAATTACTTTTTGTTACAAAAAAGTCATTACTTCTTAAAAGGCATATATTAAGCTAAAGTATACACTGTCACATTGTTACATAATTATCCCCCGTCAGAGGCGGAGGGATATTGTTTTGGCGTTGTCCGTCCGTCCGGCTGTCCGTCCGGCACTTTTGTGTCCGGAGCCATATCTTGGAATTGCTTTGGCGGATTTCATTGAAACTTGGTATGAGTATATATATATGGATAAGAGGATGATGCACGCCAAATGGCATTGTACACCATCTGTTAATAACGGAGTTATGGCCCTTTGTATATATTCTGTGTCAATGCAGCATGTGGGAGTATACGTCACGTCTGTGACAAAGCTCT